>CAUYON010080804.1:0-42435 GCA_963573935.1 Arctocebus calabarensis | reverse complement strand
TGTTTTCTCTTTTGTCTTTGATTTTTTTTGAGGTGAAATTCAAGTTTTTGTATGAGTAGTACTATTATACCTATCTTGAGTGTCTTGCTTGTACTGTATCACATCATACCTTTGTTTAATTCTTAATAAACTGTTCACTTGCTTGAAAAAAAAAAAGAATCCTTCAATGATGTTTCCTAGACTTCTCAATAAATAAATAAAAAACAGTTAGCACTTAATAAATACCTATTATTTATTAGAATTCTCAAGAAGTTTAATAAATATTTATTAAGTGCTAACTGTTTACAAGATGCTAATATATAAAAACAAGAGTAAAGCTTTATGTTCTCTTCTCAAGGAGCTTATAGTCCAATTAAGCAAGTAAAATATTAACATATAAAAATACAGCTATCAAAAAAAAAAAAAAGAATAGCCTTAGGTACATGGGTATTTTCTGGCTCCATACAAAATGAAGTACTATTTTTTTTTCCAGTTCTTCAAAATATGATGTTGGTATTTTAATGATAATTGCATTCAATCTGTTGATTGCTTTGGGTAGAATTGATATTTTGAAAATGTTGATTCTTCCCAGCCAAGAGCATGATATGTTCTTCTATTTTTTTAAATCTTCTGCAATTTCTTTTATTAGAGTCTTATAATTCTCTTTGAAAAGCTTTTTCACCTCTTTTGTTAGGTATATTCCTAAGTATTTCATTTTCTTTGAAACTATTTGAGAAGTCCACAGTCACTCTGATGAATTGGTACTTATAGGTCATAGGTCAATTAGTACTTACTCCTGGCAGCTTGCAGAATTTTCTCTTATTTCTTGACTTTGGAAAAGTTTATGACAATGTGTCGTGAATAAGCTCTATTTGAGTTGAGACAACCTATGGTCTGATATCCCTCTAAAAGGAGTGTATCAGAATCTTTGGTGATATTTGATAAGTTTTCATTTATGATATCCTCTAATAAGGTTTGAATTCTTCTGGGGCATTCTTCTTCCCCTTCTGGGATACCTATAACTCATATCTTCAAACACTTCATGAAGTCTCATAATTCTGTCAGTGAACCTTTTGCTTTCTCTCTCTTTTTCTCTGACTCTTTAATTATCTGAGTTACCTCAAGAGCTTTTTCCTCTTGAGATTCTTTCTTCTGCATGGTATAATCTCTTATTGCTACTTTCTCCTGCATCTTTAAGTTCCCTACTTGACTGCTTCAATTCCTTAAACTTCTCTATATCTTTTCTTTATTCTTCATATCATCCATCTCTTATTTGATTCTGTTTTTGGATTTCCTTTTGGTTATTTTTGACTTTCTCAGCAATTTCCTTCATCGTTTTTACCATTTATATTTTAAATTCCCCTTCTGTATTTTCTAACATTTCTTTATAGGTGAGATCCTCTGCAGTAGCTACTTCATAATGCCTTAGAGTATTGCTATATTCTGGTTTTTCATGTTGCCAGGATTTTTCTGCTATTTCTTCCCTGTGATTATTTTCTTTTTGTCTGTTTTCTTGCCCTACTTTTTCCTTTCCCTTCCTCTTACTCTTTAAGTTACCTTGCCTCTGACCTAAGGTGTTGAAGTATCCTTTTGGTAAAGAACTAAGAGGATGAGAAGAATGAGGAGCAAGAAGGATTAAAAGATTTAAAAAGAGAAGAGAGAGAGGAAAGGGGTTAAATAAATGGGAAGTTTGACAAAAAGAAGAGAGGAGCAGAAAGAGAGAGACAGAAGTACAGCCCGAGATAAAGGGGAAAGAGGAGGGGGAGGGGAGGGTTGGAGGAGGATGGTTAGAGGGAGAGTAATTGATGGGATGACAACTATGGTGCATTTTACAAGAGTACATGTTAAAGAATATAAATGTCTTAACACAATAACTAAGAAAATGAGGTAAAGGCTATGTTAACCAGTTTGATGAAAGCATTTCAAATTATATATAAAACCAGCACAATGGACCCCATAATTGCATTAATGTGCACAGCTATGATTTAGTTGAAAAGTAGTGAAAAAGAAAGAGAGAGACAGGAGAATAGTGGTGTACATAAGGGTACTTTGACCCACATCCAAAAATCCCAGCCTCTGGAGGGACTGGGTGAGTCCCTTGACATCTGCAGCTCTTGCCAGCCTGATAAGACACAAGACCCCACCTTCACCTAATAGAGAAGAAAAACAAAACCACTATAAATGAAACCAAACCAAACAAACAAACAAAAAACCTTAAGGGGTAAAATTAGGGGAAAGAACAAATAGTAGTGGCAGAAAAAAACAGCAAAAATGAAGCCTTTATTACTAGAGAAAGCAACAATAAAAAATTATATTTACCTGAGAAAAACAAAGAAAAACAAAAGAGAAAAATCTAGGAGTTAAAAAGTTGAAAAAAAATTTAAAAAGAAAAAAGACTATATACATATATATATCTTGATCAACATTACCTGGGCAACAGTGACCTTATGGGGTATGAGATGATAATCATATGTTGATACAGTTGCATAAGATGGAGACTGGATACCTCTGGTGACTTCTTTGCCCTCAAACTGCACAGGGTTGGGAGCCTGAATCTCTCCTCAGCCCACATAATAGAAGCACCTCTACCTGTCTAAAATATGTCCCTTGGCTAAGTGGCTTTCCCAGGAAAGTGTATGTGGCTTTGATCTCTCCAGAAGTAGCCTCACTCTAGGACCCTGAGGGCTGAACCTTCAAGGCAGTCCTCCCACAAGGGCTAAGACCAGCCTGCCGCAGAATAATGAAAGCCCCACTCTGCCCTGGCAGCTTAGTCCTCACCTCTAGGCTCTGTTCAAAGTCACTTGTTCACTTGCCCAAGATCTTCCAAGGTAACTCAATCATGTTTCCAAGTTAAAAAAAAAAAACAAACCTGCAGGGAAGGCCTTCCCTGTCTTCAAATTCTCACCACTGCTGTAGCTGCTGCAACACAGCCACCACAACCAGCCAGACTCTGACAGATGGCAAATGCTTGCCACTTCTCCACTGCTTTCGTCCTCCTCTTCGGGTCCTGAAGTCTGCCGCTGCCTCCCTATGCCCCTGAAGGGATGTTTCTGGTAGAGCCCACAAGCCAGAAGTGCCTGGACTATTCTCTCTTCAATCTCACCATGCCCAGCAATAAAGAAGCTGTCTCTAGTTTGCCATCTTGTTCCACCAAAGCCACTTAATATCCTTTGGTCTTGGTGCCTCTCCTTAGAGCAGGAATACGTAGATATCAATAGTATTACTTCATTGTTACAGAGAGTAAATAAAGCAGCCAGAACAGCACCTAACACCTAACATAGAAAGAGCCAGGTAAGTAAGAGCTGTGTGTATATGTTTTATATAACTAAATCTAGTTAGAGCTGGTTTCAACCATAAATCATGCAGAAAGTCAAAATTATTCAGAAAGATGTCTTAAAACCTTTATCCTTATTTGGTCTTTAGGTTATGCAATTTGCATAAATAGCACATAACATGTATTTCATAATCTCTGATCATTCTTGACCATCTTTTCTTGTTTAATTAAAAGTTCACAGCACAAATAATGTAACTTCCTGATCTGTCTTCTTGGAGACACCTTTGTAGGTGTTGTTTGATCACAAACTCAAGATTTATTTATGGTATATTTATATAATTGTTGTAATTTATGGTTCTTTTGAAGTCAATACTGGAGCCAGAAGTAGATAGACTCTATCACAAGGGCAGCTTCAACCACATTCTCTCCAGGAGACAGAGCTGGTCACTGCCATTACCCCCCACACCCCCCAGAATGGCTGTCAGCACTTGGCTACTTGGCAAGGATTATAGTAGAACTTGCTTGCCAAACTCTTAATTCATCACCTGAGCTCACGTCAAATGTGCAGGACCACTCTTCCACCACAAAGACTGGGAGATGAAAGCAGTCCCAATAGACTAGTCAGGAAGCATAGGACTCTCTTTTAAGTGCCAACATAGATGATTTAATGCAACAAGAAACAAGAACAGAAAGTTTCCAGAGATCTCAGAAGGCCCATAAAATACAAGTCAAGTCAACAGATGTTTATTGAATACTTATATTGAGCCCCAAGTTCACTTCAAGCCCAGTCCCCTTTATGTAACACTTCACTACAAGCTAAAGCAATTTAAATAGCTAGACATTTTCATCAGGCACTTCATAGTCACATCTACCACTGCCATGTTTTTGGTCTCTAGGGTGTTCCTTTAAAAATAAAAATTTGTTTTCAAAATTTTAAAATAGAGAGATGTCAAATAAAATCTGTATTTTTGATTTTATGAAAAAAAAATTTTGATTTTCCCAGTCACCTTGGGTCTGTAATTCTTCATGGCAACAATTGGCATCTGCTAGGTAGAATCTGTGCTTGTATACAAGGCAGGAGGTGTTTAAGCCCACTTAGGGACCTCCCACCCATTTTCTATTATGTAATTATTTGAGGTTGGACCCTGTGGAATCTTACCCAAGACCATTCATTTAACACCAAATTCCCAGGGATCATTCAATTTGTGCCTGAAGTCTTAAGGAAGAGGTTTACCATCTTGTTGGGTTGAATGATGAATCAGGATGTGATAAAAGAGGTTCAGATCTTCAATAGTACGATAACAATTTTATAAACTGTAATATAAATGTATTTAGCTTTGTCCTTCTCTTATGAATGGGACACAGCTCAATAGAATACAAAAAGAAAATGCTTTGGGGCCAGCCTAAGTGGATTAAAATGCTGGTGCTTCTTCTCTTAGCAGTTTAAGTAAAAACTGTAATGTCTCTGAAAACTCTCTTAGAGTTTCTGTTTTCTCTTTTCTACAATAGAGATAATTAAATCGGCCTCACAGGGACATTGCAAGGTTTAAATTAATACTTTTGTGCTTTGCTCATGCTGCAGCTTCAGCATGGAAATTTCTGAGAATTGTACTCTTTGTTAAGCTGACAAACTTCTCTTCTGGATCAAGACCCAAAGGAAAACACTATTTATTTTCCAAAGTCTCCCAATCCTCACTGCCTGGATATCTTCCACCATGCTACCCCAACAAAAATGAATGCTGGATTTCTATACTTATCTCTGTAGCTGCATGTCCTATTATGTGGATATTTTACACATATATCTTTTCCACCACAGGAAGTCTTCTTTGTGTCCTTATAATATAATTCAGTGCCTGTTCTACTACATAAATGCGTTTAGATAATAGTAACTCCGTATACGCAGATATATGTCCCTATTTTTTTCTTACTGTTTGACTCACAATGTTAATTAAAAACAATGCTAATAATTTTTATTAGCTCAATTGCCTAGAATAGATGCGTATACAATTATCCAAGCTGTCTGTTAAAAATATCTGAAATTAGTTTATGTAGCAGGAATTTTCTACTCCAGTTTTATTAAGATGGAAAAAAAGTTTCAGTAGTAAATGAATGTATTTAATATATTCTACTTCCTAGAATTAGCTGAACTGAACAATTCGAGGGAAACATGATGAACTGTCTTTTTCTCCTAAGATTTATATGTAGTTTTTACCCAAGATATTTTTAGATTTTAGATGTTTATCAAAATCTAGATTCTTGAGGGCACTTTTATTTATCCATTTTGTTTATTCACTTCTATCAATCCTTAGAGCAAGTTCTGATACATCAGAGACATTAAAAAAAATTACTGAATAAACAGATGCATGTCTGGGATATACTGGAGTATCAAAAATTTGTTGGACATTACATCGCATTGCATGCCAGTTGGTATGGGTCATTCTTTATACATTAATTTTACTTATTTTCATAACTCCCTTATGAGGCTGGTACCAGTATAATTGTATCATTTTAGAGTTAAGTAATTTTTTTTTTTTGAGATAGAGTTTCACTTTGTCCTGCCCTGGGTAGAATTCTGTGGCATCATCATATAGCTCATATCAGCCTCAAACTCTTAGTCTCAAATGATCCTCTTGCCTCAGCCTCCTAAGTAGCTGAGACCACAGATGCCCACCACAATGCCCTGCTAGCTTTTCTATTTTTAATAGAGATAGGTGTTGCTCTTGCTTAGGTCGGTCTTGAATTCCTAAATTCAAGTAATCCACCTTCTGTGGCTTCCCAAAGTATTAGGATTAAACGTGGGAGCAACTATGCCTGCTTTTTCTCTTTTTTTTTTTTTTAAGACAAGGTCTTGCTCTGTTGCCTGAACTAGGGGTGCAGGGGCATCACTATAGCATCACAGATTACTATGAACTCAAATACCTGTGCTTAAGTGATCCTCCTGCCTCAACTTCCTGAGTAGCTGGGACTACAGGTATGTAACAACATGCCTGGCTAATTTTTCTGTTTTTTATAAAGACAGGGTCTGTCTCTCTCAGCCAGAGCTTCTGGCTTGAAGCAATTCTCCTGGCTTGGCTTCCCAAATTGCCAGGATTACAGGCATGAACCACCATGCCTGGCCTGAGTTAAATAATGATTTGACTGCAAAGTCTTTGCTTGCTATTCTCTACCACCCATGCCGATTCCTGAGGTCTGTGTTTAATAAGAAATAGCAAATATGCATTAGATATGCTCCTCGCGTATTGACAGCAAAGGAAAGTCATGAATAGTTTAGTTTTCTCTCCCTAAGTACTTTCCTTCAAATTACACAGTTGTCAACGGGCACAGCTGCATTCCCAAGTGGAGGAGGAGAAACTCCCATTGAACTTCCAGATTAATAAACAGACTTCAGTTCCTTCCTTCCTTCCTTCCTTCTTTCCTGTCAAGAAATACATATTAAACATTCACTCTGTTTCAGGGACTCATTTTAGGCTGTGGGGCCTCAGTGAAGGATAAGACTCCGGCTTTCAGGAAGTATCTGCTCTAGGGAGTTCTATAGTTTATTAACAAGCGAGCAAATGATCATTCTGACAGAGGTGTGGGCAGTGAGGACATGGGGCCGGACAGCAGGGCAGGGCGCCACCAGGGTGGGTTGGAAGGGCTGCGTTGTCTAGGATCCCTGAGATGGATGCTCATGCTGAGACACAAAAGATGGAAAGGACCAGCCATGACGGGGGACAAGTGCTCCCTATAGAGGGACCAGCACATACAAGGGTTCCAGGGTGGGCCAACATGGAATGTCCTAGATACGCTAAAGAGGCCGACATGACTTGCTCCCCACCAAGAGTGTGAGGGGCAAGTGGTAAGAGGAAGACTGCAAGGGCGCAGGGCCAGACCCGCAGGGCTCGGTGGCTCCTGGTCACAGCCTTGGCTTTTTGTTCTGAATGAGATGGGAAACTATAGGAGTGTGCACTGGGGTATTGTGATCTAATTTTTATTTTTAAGAAAGCCCCCACAGCTGCTGCATGAAAATTGATTGTACAGAGGCTGCTGTAGACATCCAGGTGAGAGCTGTCAGCGGCTCAGAGGGACAGAATTGAGATATATTTTTAGAGTCAGGACACAGAAAATAAATGAATGAATTAGTGAATTAATGAACTTCTGAGATGGGAGCAGGGAAATTTAGGTTCTAGCCCTATCCTGCCACTGAGTTTCAGTGTGACCCTAAGTAAACCCCTTCCCCTTTCTGGGCCTCAGTTTCCCCATCTATGAAACAAGGCCAAAGGAGGCTGGGACAGCTGAGGCCAAGGTCTCCTGCAGCAGTGACAGCCAGCGTAGAGATCCAAGCCCCTGATGCTCGCAGGGGCGGGGACCGTGATCCAGTTACTAATCCAGTCAGGCCTGGATGGTCCAAGGGCAGCTGTGGAAACCTGGGGCTGATGCAGTGACTCACGCGTGGTCCCTCTGCTGTGAGCAGAAACTGGGACAGCCAGGGGCCTGAGTCTCGCCTGCAGGCTGGGAAAGGCTGGCAGGGTGCCTTCACACAGCTGGGGGAAGGGAGCAGGCTGCCAGCACTGGGCTTCCTGCACCCCTCTGGGGACTGCTGTGCCAGCTACTTCTTCGGCCGCCATACCTTCCCACTCATCCTGGGCTCTTCATCAGGCTGTGTCCAACCTCTGTGGGCCACCAGGAGGCCCTGGCAGGAGAACAGGACTCACTCACTGTGTGCCCACTCCATCTCCTCTCTGCCGGCCACTGGACAAAGTAGACATGACCACCTCATTTTCATTGATGAGGAAACTGAGGCCCAGAAAGTTGTGCGAAGACAGAGCAAGGAGTCCTGCTGGGTTTGATTAGTTCTTTCCATTGTTTTACTCTGCCTCCTAAGCATGAGGCAGGAGACTGTGAAAAAGAAAGGAGGAGAGGCTAAATGTGTTTTAATAAATATAGAAACTCACACCCTCGTGTTTCACCAGGGACTTTCAGACAAAAGCTTCTACTTTTTGCAGCCTAAGTATAGCCTTTTTGCAATACGGATAAGCCACTGGGCCATGTTCACAGCTCTTTTCATTTACAATCACAGCAAATATTTATCAGGGACTTTCAACAACATGCCGGGGACTATGTGAGGCTCTGAGGAGGGGGACACGATGATTAACAAAAAGTGACTTAATACCTGCACTCACTGGTTCATATTGTATAGAAGATGAGACAGACATAAACAAAAAAGTTTGGAAACTTGTTTTCTAATTGTGCTTTGAGTAAGTTCCTTCCTTCTCCGAGCTTCAGCTTCCTTGTTATAAAATGAGGTGGTTAGAGTTCTTCCCGCATGAGGTTGTGGTAAGGAGTATGTGAGCTATCACCTGGCCCACAATATGTGCTTATTAAATATTAGTTGTTGCTGTTATCAACAACTAATATTCTTAACTTGAGAAGCCCAGTGGTTGATAGCTGCATTAGCATGGGGCGCTGAGAAGCTGGAGCCAAGATTGGATCAGACAAGCAAGGGGTTTAATGAGAGGGACAGGAGAAGGCAGGGGCAGCCTTCAGACCGTAGTGATGCCAGTCTGGCACCCAGGAAAGGAAAGGGAGAAGGTGGATCAGGCGGGAAGAGTTTTGGACCGCAGCACCATTCTAAGAAAGGCTCAGCCATGAGGATGGGCAGTGCTGGAGCAAAAGTCCCTCGCTGCAGGCCTCCAGAGCCGGCCTGCCCGAGCACCCCCACTGCAGGAAGTGCGCTCCGCACAGACCTGGTGGCTGCACAGCCCAGGGGCAGCAGCTGGGCCGTCCGTCACCCAGGCTCCCCATAGCAGGAGATCTGAGTGGTGCGGGTTCTTGGCTGCCACTATGACCAGACTTGGCCCTGGAGCTGGAACCCTAACCCCTCCACGGCCCATGGAAGTGAGTTCATGCAGTGCTCTATGCCTGCCGAGCGATGACGTAATGGGCCAGGGGCCCCGGGGGACAGCGCTTGGCCAACATCGGAAGACACACACTCTGAGTAAGTTTTAGATTGCACAAGGTGGAAAACATGATGGGCTCCATTTGGGCCAGACTCTGCTGACTTCAGGGAGCGGAGGTTGGAGCCGCACTTGCAACAGTGAGAGGAATCCAACGTGTCCTGCGGAGGCAGCTGCCCAGACCCTTTGCTGTTCAAGGAAAATAAACTTTGGTGGGGACCCAGCACCAGGCAAGGACCCCCCACGTTGGAAGTTTCTATGGAATCTTCCTGGGTTTGTGTGGAACCTTCCCAGCTTAGTGTGGAGGGGGCCTTCTCACACATCCAGTACACCCTTCCCATTACACAGACGAGGAGAGTGAGACCCGAGTAGAGACAAGAGCCGCACAAAGTCTCTTAAAGAGTCACTGGCTGAGGGTGGCACCTGTGGCTCAGTGAGTAGGGCGCCGGCCCCATATACCAGAGGTGGCAGGTTCAAACCCGGCCCCGGCCAAAAACTGCAAAAAATAGTCACTGGCTAAAATGAGTCTTCAGCCAGGATTCCTGGGTTCCCAGCCAGGGCTGGGTCCTCTGGAGGCAACCCTGCCAAGATTTGGAGAGGGTCTGCTGGGGGCACGTGGGAAAGAGGGCAAAGAAAGGACAAAGGGTCAGAAAGGAGGCTGAGGTCAGAGAGGGCACCAGAGCTTGATAAGAGAGGGACGGTCAGGATACCAGGGGCTCAGAGAGGCAGGAGCCCTCATGGAGGGACAGAGACATATGAACCAGGGCTGGGCTCAGGCTCTGGGGCCTCAGGGGGGCCCCGGGACAGCCCGTGTGAGCCCCTACCTTACATCCCTGTTCTCCCAGCATCTGCACGGGCCACACGGGGTGGCGGGGGGGCGGGGACTGACACTCTCATGCATTAGTCAGCTCGTGGTAGTTAAAAAAAGAAAGCTCAGTGGCACTTATGAGAAATCTCTCTTCCAGCTTCGATCACCCAGGAGCTGCCACCTGCCCTGCACCTCTGGGTAGGGGGAGTGGAATCAGGCACAGGGGAGGAGGGCCCAGGTACAGGGGAGGAGGGCCCAGAAGCAGGGACCCCCACGCCCATAAGGCCTTCCCCCCACCTCCTATCTTATTCTGATTGTGACAATAATGAGGACAGCTACCAATACCATTAGTAGCCGTGTTTGTGAGGTCATGACTCTTGCTGCTGCCTAGGCAGGTGAGAAGGGCTCTGACTCTGCCCCTGTCCCAGGCCATTCATAGCCAGCCACCCCATCTCTTGGGCTGTACATAGGGCCTGGTAAGTGAGGGCTGGTCAAGAGAGTGATCCAGGCACAGGTAGCTACAGGAAACTCAGAAGGCTCCACATCAGCCGCCACTTCCCACTTCATAGATGGGTACACTGAGACGCCTGATCCTCCAAGGCCATGTGGCAAGTTGCCCAAGTCTCCGGTGCTCAGGCCAGGGGTAATTCCAGGAAGCCCACTGGTGTATAAAGAGCCTGCCCCTATCCCTTCCTCCCTCCCCCAGCCCCCGCAAAAGAGTGACCAGCGATGGTTAACAGTTATCAGTGTGGACTCGGCCAGGCCCGCATGAAGGTTCATGTAATTCTCAGCAATTCCATGAGGCAGGTATTTTTGAATCCTGACTTCACATGAGGAAATTTAAATGAGCTACCAACACCACACAGCTAGAAGCTGGTAGAACCAGTGCACCAGACCACCCTGCCTCTCGTGAAACAGGCAAAGACAAAACTCAGGGAATGATGATTGTTAACTTGAAGATGCCACTCATTGGCACTTTCCTTGGTAGGCACCGTGCTAAGTGCTGTACATAAGTGCATGCGTTCACTCATTCATTCCTCTCACACATGCTAAGCCTGCTTTATGCCAGGCACAGTCAAAAAGAAAGTCAGGGTGGGGTGGCACCCGTAGCTCAGTGGATAGGGCACCAGCCACATACACAAAGGCTGGTGATTCGAACCCAGCCCAAGCCTGCTAAATAACAATGACAATTCCAACAACAACAACAAAAATAGCCAAGTGTTGTGGCAGGTGCCTGTAGTCCCAGCTACTTGGGAAGTTGAGGCAAGAGAATTGCTTAAGCCCAAGAGTTTGAGGTTGCTATGAGCTGTGACATCACGGCACTCTACCCAGGGCAACAGCTTGAGACTCTGTCTCAAAAAAAAAATTGAAAGTCAGAGTGGCTGGCTCGGCGCCTGTGGCACAATAGGCTAAGGCGCCAGCCACATACACCTGAGCTGGCGGGTTCAGAGTCCAGCCCGGGCCCGCCAAACAACAATGACGGCTGCAACCAAAAAATGGCCGGGCGTTGTGGTGGCCGCCTGTAGTCCCAGCTACTTGGGAGGCGGAGGCAGGAGACTTGCTTGAGCCCAGGAATTGGAGGTTGCTGTGAACTGTGATGCCACAGCACTCTATCCAGGGTGACAGAGCTCTTAAGGCTCTGTCTCAAAAAAAAATAAAAATAAAAATAAAAAAACAAAACAAAACAAAAAAAAGACAGAGTGGCTGCCTTATGCTCTAATCCCTATATGAGGCAGGTATACGTGTCCCTATTTTTTTATGAAGCACAGAGAGGCACCCCAAGGTGCCCAAGGTCACACAGCAAGGGTGCAAAGCCCATAACTGAACTTGGATCTCCCCCTCTGATGTGAAAGCCCCTTTTTGGAAAATGTTTCCAGGAGGAGTGTCCCCAGAAGGAACTGAACCAGAGATGGTATACTTATGTCTGTCCAGGGCTCAGGCCCTTTCAGAGCCCCTGACACTCCATCCTGCACCTCCTTGGCCTCATTCCCAACTGGGCTAACGGCCTCACCCTCTCCAAGCTGTCGTGTGGACTCCTTCCTTCCTCCCTCCCTTGCTTCTTTTTTAACACTAATTGTGATGCCTCCTGACATTGTCCAGACACCATGGTTATGAAACCCATCCTCTTCTCCTGGAGGTTAGTTGTGCTCCGGTCCGCAGAAGAGAAAACACAGGGGCTCCGAGAGGTGAAATGATTCAGCCAAGGCAGTAACCAAATCAGAATTGAGTCCAGACACGTGTGCCTCAAAGCCAGGAGCAGAGAGTAGCCCCATCTGATTTGAGTTTAATAAAGGGATCACTTTCAAAGGGATGGGAAGGGCATAGGAAGCCACAAAGAGTAAGGCAGTACCCCAGTGCTGGTGCAAGTGGAACTGTTATCAGCTCAAAGGGTGAGAGGAGGGAGAAGAGACAGAGACAGAGCCCCTAGTAGGGGATGTGCCTTTCAGTTGGAGGACAGGGCAGCCTGAGATGACCCTGCAGGCAGAGAACTGGGGAGTAAATACCCCAGCCTCATGGCCCTCCCTCCTCTCAGATCCTGCCAGGATCTTATGGGCCAGACCCATAAGGATTGGGATGGGAATCCAGACCACAAGGATTCCCTTGACTGATATGGTCCCTACAGGCCAACCCCTCAGGAGAAAGAGCAGGCAGGAGGGTGGGAAGATCTAAGAGGAAAACAAGAGCTCCAGCCAAAGTCAGGTGCAAATTCCTTATCTACCACCCTGCACTTGTATAGACAGAGTAAATTCTGTGGCTTATACATATAGGTCACTGACAGCACATGCGATAGCTAGTTCACACTGTAGGCACAAACAACCTTCAATTCTCAAGGTTCAAACAGGTTAAGAAACTATGGTCTGTGAGCTGGCCACTCACTTCTGTCAACAAAGTTTCACTGAGACACAGCCACAACCACTCATTTACATACCGTCTACAGCTGTTTTCTTGCTCCAACGGCAGAGGTAAGTAGCTGCGACAAGCCTAAAATAGTCATTCTTTGGCCAAGAAAGTTTGCCAACTCTTGGCTTGCTTTATTTATTTATTTAATTATTTATTTATTTAGCAACAGTCTTACTCTATCACCCTGGGTAGAGTGCCGCAGCATTATAGCTCACCGCAACCTCAAACTCCTGAGTTCTAGCAACCTCTTGCTTCAGCCTCCTGAGTAGCTGAGACTATAGGCACCTGCCACAACGCCTGGCTAGTTTATCTATTTTTTTTTTTTTTTAGTGGAGACAGGATCTTGCTTTCACTTAGGCTGGTCTTGAACTCCTAAGCTCAGGCAATCCCCCGGCCTCCACCTCCCAGAGTGCTAGGATTACAAGCGTGCTAGGATTCCACCACCTCCTGTAATGTCCATTTCCAGATGGCAGGGTCTCTGCTCCATAACATTCTCAGTCAGGGATGAAGCAGGTGAACCATCCCCTAATAGCCCACTGGTGTCTCTGGCAGGGCTGGAGAGACAATTGCTTACCGGTTCTTAAGACTCTCACCAGGTAGAAGCACACCTCACTTCCTCTCCCAGATCTTGACTGAAATCATCTTGGCCTGTCTAACTATAAAGGGGCAGGAAAGTGCAGTTCCTCCATGTTCCCTACAGGAGAAGACCCAGAAATGGATTCAGAGGGTGGACAGTACTGCTGACAACTGCAGGATGTGAACACGGCAAGTGGTTGTAAAACAAAGGCAGGAAGAGGCTGCCATGTCTCACACACAGCGAAATTCACCACAATCCCTACATAGCGCTCAGGGAAGCCAGAGGCTTCTCCACCTAGACCAGAGGGTCCCTGGGAGCTCCAGCCACACCCACCTCCCATCCTCTACCGTCCTTAGGTCTCACCTTTGAATGGAATATGGGGAGAGAGAGACGGCTGATGGCCAAGGATGGAAGAGGTCCCAGGACCTGCAGCACCAGCATCACCCAGGAACTGATTAAAAATGCACATTCTCAGGCCTCACCCCAGATCTACTCCATGAGACTCTGGCGAGGGACCCACCAATCTGGGTTTTAACAAGCCCTCTAAGAGATTCAGATGCTAGTGGTATAAAATGAGGTTTAAATGAGTTAAGATGTGTGAAAAAGACTGGGCCGTACCACCTTTCCCACTGTGTCCCCCACCTCCATAAATGACAACTCCATTCAAGCAAAAAAACAGGAACAATTCCAGATCAGGATTCTCAGATCCTAATCCTGTGGCTCAGCCTTTAAAATAAATCCAAATCTGGTCCTTCCTCACCACCTCCTTCAGTCCTGCTTGGCTCCAGGCAGTGCCATCTGATACCCACACACCGAAGTACCTTCCTAACCCACCTTGGCTTCCCTTGGGCCCCAGAGTACATCGTCACCCCAGCAGCAAGAGCTGATTTAAAAACAAATCAGATGACCGCACTCCTCTGCTCAGAACCTCCACTGGCTCCCACCTCACGCAGAAGGGAATCCGGCAGGACTGCACTTGGTCTGCTGCCCACGGACACTCTGCCCATTCCCGGTTCCTCCAGCATGCCCGGCACGTGCCACCTCAGGGCCCTTGCTCTTGCTGTTTCCTCTGCCAGAAACCCTCCTCTACTATCCCCACACTGCTCGAACCCTCACTGCCTTCAGATCATGGTGCAATGTCACCTCCTCAGAGAAGCCTTCTCTGACCCCACGATCATGCACTGCCCCTCTCCTGGCTTTGTCGCTTTCCCTCACCCTTACCACCACCTGACGTTCAGCTTTGTTGTTTCTGTGTTTATAGGCTACCTCTCTCTACGGGGACAGGAGGGCTGGGAGGCCAGGCACTGCTTCTCTCATTCACTGCTGTATTCATCCCAATGCCCAGACTCTTGCCTGGCACGGAGTAGACCCTCCATAAACACTCATGGAGCATATGAATGGGTAGGTGGGTAGGTAGGTAGATGCAGGTAAATATTCTCTCCCCTCTCTGTTCCTACCATTGGTGACTCTATCCCAGGGCCCTGCCAGCACAAGGCAGCCCCCACATGCACTTACTTCCAAGAGTCACACCACACAAAGACCCCAAGATTCAAGACCCAGGTCTTTTTGTGCTGCTATGGAATCAGCAGGTCAGGGTCCATGTCTCTGCTCTATTTTTAACCTGGAGCAAATTGCATCACCTCCTATATCCTCAGTCTTCTCATCTCTAACATGGGGATGGTGCTAATAATGTGTGCGTTACACCCTACAGGATTGAGCAAGGACTGAACAGGTGCACGTGAGGGGCACAGCACAATGCCTCAACACTTAGGAATGAACGTTGCCACTGTTGCTATCTTCTCAGTTTTGCCAATGACCCCAGGGTATTTGTTGTAGCAGTGGAACTTATTGGGAGCATAACTACCTTCAGGGCAAGGGGACCTGGGTTCGAATCCTAGCAGCTACCATCTTGCTATGTGACAGCCACTGGCTGTCTATAGGTCTCATTTCTCCATCTGAGCAATGGGGAGGGGTTGGAAGAGGTGGTCTCCATGGTCTTGCAGCTTGCCTCCCCGAGTCGTTCCAGAGGACCAAGTCTGTGCTCACCAAGCCCTCTGTGTGGCCTGCACCATGGAGGCCCTGGGGCTGGGTGGGCTGGCTCAGGGCAGGCTGCCTCCTCCCACCATCCTACCGACTCTGCCAGGACAGCAGGCCCTCCCTAGGTGAGAGGCAGAGCACCAAATCAGAGTGCTTTCTTGGTTTCTGTGTGATTTGAGGGAAGTTACTCAACCTCTTCTGCCTCAGTGTCCTCACCTGCAAAATGGGCGTCATTATAGTGAGGATGAAGTTGCTATGGGTGAAGTATTTGATGAGTGCGTGGCACAGGAAAACCACTAGTATGACCAATAGCAGTTATTGTTACTAACAACCACAGCCTGTCTTTGGACTATGCACCATGCCAAGTGTTTTAAAACTTTGATTTAATTCTCACAAACACACTGTGATTCATATTTTGGTGTCCATTTTAGACATGAACAAGATTGGCTGAGGGATTCAAGCCGCTTTCCCAAGGTCACACTGCTTGCAGGTAAGGCTAGGTTTGAACCCAACGCCCTCTCAAGCCTGGTGCATTCCTCTCTCCACAGGGCTTCCCCTGAGGTCTGTTTTCCTGATGGGGAAACTGAGGCAGCATATGCTCATTTCAGGATTGAGTCCCGTGGGGCTCTTTTACCCAAGGCAACCCTGAGGCAACGCAGCATCATCCTGGAGGCAGAGCTGAGGGGACGTTACTACTTCCTGCACAGAGAAGGAAACCGAGACCCAGAGGGCTGCTCTGTGCAAGGGGAAGAGGCACATCCAGGCCTGGGTGCCCACCATGTATGTGGCCAGACCGTCTCAGGAAGTGGCCCGAGCACCCACTGGGCAGCCAGCCCCTCCCAGCCCCTGCCCACTCCTCCCCCCATCTCCTGCTTTATGACCCGTTTTATGAGCAGGAGGCCTGGCAGCTTCCACGTTGCCATGGGAACCAGCCCAGTGCAGGCTCCTGGCAGCTCGATCTGGGATTGGCAATTTTAAGTCAGGAGCCAATCCTGGGACCAGTGAGGGGGAGCGGCCCAAGGGCTGGGGTCCCTGGGCCCCAGGAGGCACAGTACCTGTCTACCTTTCTCCTCTGCTTCCTGACCTCAAAGGGCTCAGAGACCTCACAGCCGGGAGGTCACAGGCCTTTAGAGCCCTAGAGAGACCTGGGGCAGACAGGGAGATGAGATGGGCTACTGATGGGGGCTGGGAGAGCCAATGGGCTGGACTGTGGACACACATGCTTAGAGACACAAGGACAGCCACGAGCGGCCTCACAATGGTTTGCACAGACCCACACAGACTCACATACAAACTCTCACACAGAAACAGAGAGATGCACGTAGCAGGAAAAAATACACACAAATTCACAGGACATTCTCTAGGGTGCCCAGAGACTCACAGAGACACATGCTCACAGAAACACAGACATCCAAAGACACTTACAGAGGACACCTGGTCCATGCAGAGGACACCCAGAGATGCATGCAGACACAGACACAGAAGGGACACACAGATGCACACTGCCTGCCAGCTGTGTGAGCCAAGCGTGTCGCCTGTCCTCACTGAGACTCAGTTTTGTCATCTGTCAAATGGGCATCACAGTCCTAGCTTGTGAGCACAGGGAGGAGTCGTGTGGAGGGGCTGTGCATGCTTAGACCCCTTCTTTCAGCCATATGGCCATTCAACCATTGACACCTACTATGCGGTGGTAAATGTCTTCTCCAAGCTAAGAAAAATGAGCTAACAAGCTCTCTCAGAGGACAATAAACACACAAACAAAACAAGTTTGAATTGTGAGATTTGCTGTGGAGACAAACAGATAAGAAGTACTTGGTGAAGAATAGTTATAGAACAATGTGATAGAACTGGCTAGGGAGGGTACAGAGGAGACACCCCAGGCAGCAGGAACAGGAAGTGCAAAGGCCCTGAAGTCAGGGCGGCGTTCCACTTGGCCAAGAAGCACCAAGGGGACCAGTGTGACTGCAATGGAGGGAGGGGCAGTCCACGAGCTCTGGATGAGTTACTAGAGGTTGGGTCGGGCAGGCCTTGAAGGCCACGTTATGGACTATGGTTTCATTTTCTATAAAACCCCAATAAAAAGTTTCTATCAAGGGATGATTTGGTCAGAATCACATTTTAATAAGCCCACTTTGGCTTTGGGGAGGAAAAGGTCTGGATGGGGCAAGACTGAACATGGGGAAACCAGGGTGGGAGCCGCAGTAAGCAGTAGATAGTCATTGAAATCATGCTTGAGTACATTTCTACCCAATTTCCACACCGTGTCAAGCACTGAGGACACAGAAATCCCTGCCCCATGGGGAATGCGATCTAGAGGGAAGAGAATGGTAAATGTGTATGTGCCAATGATAAGGAATGGCGAGTGCTGGGGAAGAAATCAGAGCTGAAAGGGGTGGGGGCAATTTGCAGTTTTAAACAGAAGAGTCAGGAAAGCCTCACCAGAAAGGTGACATTTGAGCAAAGATCTATGAAGAGGGAGAGTAAAACCTGGGGGTAGAGAGTTCAGGCTAGGAAACCGCAAGTGCAAAGGCCCTGAGGCAGGACCATGGCTGGAGGCCAAGTGGGCCAGAGTGGGCCTCCTAAGTGGGTAGGAGGCAGATTACATAGGAGAGGAAGGGAGGGAAGGAGGGAGGGGGAAGCCCACAGTTAGGTGAGATGCCCCTCCTGTTGGCATCACCCACCAGGTGCCTACAGGAGGGAGGGGAGCTAGTGAGGTAGGGCGAGGGCTCCAGGGTAGGACTGGCTTCATCTCCCTTCTGTTCAGGGGACCCCCGAGTCAAGGAAGAAGCATCTCCTGCTCCTCCTTTCACCCCACAAAGCTTCATCAGCCAAAAAGTGAAAATAAAAAACAAGGCAGGGAGGAAGAAATTGTTCCCCAGAAAGGAAGGCCACTGAAATTGTGCCATCACCCAGTCCACGCCCCAGCCCCAGAGAGACAGGACATCTGCCCTCTGTCCAACCTGACTCTCAGAGTTAGGATAAGCATGAATTAAGGACGAAAGCAAAAGTGTCTTGAATACTTAAAGAAACAGATAGCTCCCCTGGATACATTGGATCTGCAGGAGGCATTGTCATTGAGGAGAGGTAGGTTGAAATTGCAACAGCCACCTGGCCAGCCTCGAGGCACCATATGCCCTTGCCTGGTACCTATTTCCCCCTGGCAACCCCTCGAACACTAGATCAGAGAGTTCCCATGGGACCTGCAGCTGCACTTCTGCTATATACCCAAAGTGACAGCAGACCTGGAAGAAATAGCACACCCTTGTTCACAGCAGCCAAAAAGTGGAAGCAACCCAGTCTCAACAGATAAAGGGACAAGCAGAGTGTGGTATAAACATACAAGAGAATATTACTCAGTCTTAAAGGGAAGGAAATCCTGTTATATGCTAGCTATAGCACGGATGGAACTTGAGGACATTACACTAAATGAAATAAGACAGACACAAGAGGGCAAATAGTGCATGATTCCACCTGCGTGAGGTACCTAGAGTCGGTGAGTCCATAGCAACAGAGAGTAGACGGGAGTTGCCAGGGGCTGGAGGAGGGGGAGATGGTGTTGATGGGCACAGAGTTTCAGCTATGAAAGATAAATGGGTGGATGGTGGAGATGATCCCATAACAATCTAAATGCACTTAATGCCACGGAACTGTATACTTAAAAATTGTGAAAAAGTTAAGATGTATGTAAAGTATATTTTATCACAATAAAAAAATTGCACACAAAAGACAAAACACAAAACAACCCCACCAGAGCAGGCTTCTCTTCCCCCATTTTCCAGGGCTCTGGTCGCACCCTCTGTGCATTCTGCATACCCTCCGCTCATCTACCCTGCTCCAGCCCCACCGGCCTCCTCATTCTTTTTCCAACCCACTAATTCCATGTCAGCCTTAGGGCCTTGGCATCCACCCAACATCCCCTCTGCCGGGAAGAATCTGCCCTGGACACCTGTGGGGTTTGTTCCTCCTCAGCCCTCAAGTCCTGGATCAGCTGCCTACTCCTCAGAGGCATCCCCCCCGACCACCTGCACTGAGCCCCCAGCCATACCCCTATCCTTCTCCATCGCTTTCCTCAAACATGTGTCTCTTCAAGGCCCTATCACCACCAGAAAGGATACCTGCGACATGTCTGCCGCCTACTCTACTAGAGTATCAGCTCCAGAGGGCAGGGATCTCATGTTGCCTTGGAACAACGCCTGGGACATAGTGGGTGCTGAATGAGTGGAGGAGGATTCCTTGGGGGTACAATACGTGTTTACAACATGCATGTTTTGTGATGCCTATGCAGCTGTGAATATATGGGAAAGGCCTGCAAAGGTGCCCACCAGCGTACAGTAGTGAGCCAAGCAGGAGAGTGGGCAGCAGGGACTACAGCAGAGCTGGCAAGGGGCCCTCTGAGGGTTCACTCGGTTTGTTCAGGTGTTGACTAAAAGCTCTTAGAGGGGAGAACATAGTCATAGAGAACCTCGGTGATTTTTAACAAAGAGCTCTGAGATAGTGATGCTATGGAGCGTCCACAGTGTATTAGGTTCTCCAGAGGAGACAGAACCAGTGGGATTGGCAGTTTATTCTGGAGAATTGGCTCACACAATCACAAAGGCGAAGCCCCATGATAGGCCATCTGCAAGCTGGGGAATGAGAAAAGCCAGTAGCTTGGCTCAGTCCAAATCCGAAAGCTTCAAAGCCACGGATCCAACACTGCAGCCCCCAGCCTGAGACTGAAGGCCTGAAAGCCCCCTGGAGGCCGCTGGTGCAAGTCCCAGAGTCCAGAGGCAGAAGAACCTGGAGTCTGATGTCTAAGGGCAGAAAAAGGAAAGGGGGTCTGCTCTGGTGGAAGAGAGAAAGAGAGCAAAAAGAAAGAAAAACTGAGCTGGATGGCCCCTTCTTCTGCCAGCTTTGGCCTAGCCCACCACACTGAGGGTGGGTCTTTCTCCCCACTTGCCACCCTCCATCTGTTCTTCACTGGAAGCACCTTCACAGACACACCCAGAAACAAAGCCTCACCAGGCAGCCAGGCCCCCTGGATCTGTGGAACTGACACCTGATACTAGCCATTAGGATGGGTGGTTGTCCCAAGACTCCCAGTGACCCTGCCAGGCCACTGTTACTCCTCTCCTGACACATAGCAAAGTTCATTTTCCCTTCCCCAGAGTCATCAAGCTCCTGCTACCTGCCAGGCACAGTCCTGGGCCCAGGAGACACCAGTGTGAGGAAGAGATACACACACACTGTCATGGGGTCAGTAAGTAGCTAGAACAAGTCTGCGGGGAGGAGCAGAGAAAACAAGAGGCTGGCAGATGGGGGTGCAACTTGACAAGAAGACCAGGAAAACCCTCTGGTTTGGATGTGTCCCCCCAAATTCATGAGTTAGAAATGTAATCCCAGTGCAACAGTGTTGATAGGTGGGACCTTTAAGAGGTGATGAGATCATGAGGGCTCTGCCAATGCCGTCATCACAGGAGTGGGTTAGTAACTGAGACAATGGCTTCCTGATCAAAGGATGAGTTTGGTCTCCTTCCTCCCCAGCTCCTCTCTCTCTCTCTCCTCCGTCACCTTTCTCACTCCCTTGCCCTTCTACCTTCTACTTTGGGATAATACAGCAAGAAGGTCCTCGCCAGAAGCAGCTCCTTTATCTTGGACTTGCCGGCCTCCAAGACCATGAGCCAATCAACATCTACTCTTCATAAATTACCCATTCTGTGGTATTCCATTATAGCCACCCTCAACAGACTGAGGCAGGGCAAGCCAGGTAGGGATTTATACAGGCAAAGGCAGGTGCAGAGGCCCTGAGATGGGAGCGCATTGCGTGCAGGAGCAGTAGCCCGGGGCCACTGTATCTGGAAAGGCGTGTCCCAGGGGCAGAGTTGGGGTCTTGGAATGGTGAAATCACCTCGCAAGCAGGAGGGTGGCTGAGAGCAGTAGCTTGGGCCTCGAAAACCAAGGAGACAAGCCCCCTTCTCTTTCCAGGAAGTGAAGCCATAAGGGGTGAGCGTGTGCTATGGACCAGGCCCTGTGCCAAGCACATTGGGGGATGTCAAGGGGAAGCCCTCACCCTCCTGGGGCTGCAGTGCACAGAGGAAAGGAAACTGGAAGGCAGCTAAGAGCCACAGAGCTTCTATGAGAATCCGTCGCGATTGCTGGTGTTTGTTTCTGTGCGTGTGCTGGAGAGAGTCTAGGCGTGTGGCTCACAGTGTGGGCCTTCCTCTTTCAGAGTGTGGGTCTGCACCAGTGCTTGTGGCTGCCGCGTGGCAGTTTCCAGTGTGCCGATCCAGTCGCACGGTGGTTGACCTAGCCCTTCTGTGTGAGTGTGAGTGAGCGTGGGCATCCTCGTCTTGTCTTTATGAGTGTTTGTGCTTCCCTGGGCAGGTCTCTATGTCCATCAGAGGGACGCACCTGTGCCTGCAGATCTAAAAGTCAGTGTGGCCAGGCACAGTGGCTCACGCCTGTGATCCTAACACCCTGGGAGGCCAGGGAAAGTGGATCGCTTGAACTCAGGAGTTTGAGGCCAGTCTGAGCAAGAGTGAGGCCTCGTCTCTACTTAAAATAGAAAACTAGTCTGGAGTGATGCCGGGTGCCTATAGTCCCAGCCATTCAGGAGGCTGAGGCTAAGCCCGTGAGCTATGACACCACAGCTCTCTACCAAGGGTGACAGAGTGGTACTCTGTCTAAAAAAAATTAAATAAATAAAAATGAGTGTGTGTCATTGTGTCTGTGTGTCACAGTTCTGTATGTACAGAGCACTGCCTCTGGGGCATGACTCCCTTGAGTTGGAATCTAGGTCTGGCATTTACATATGACCTTGGGTAAATTACTTAACTCTCTCTCTGCCTCACTTATCCTGTCAGTAAAATGGGGATATTAATGAAACATATCTCATAGAGTTGTCACAAGGATCAAATAAATTAAGATATGTGCAGTGCTTGGAATGATGCCTGGCACATACTAAAAACAGTGTGTAAGCTGTCAGTATATGAAGGCTCTGCACACATGTGTCTGTGTGTGACTATCTGAGCACACGCATTCCTGTTGATGTGCCTTGTAGCCCTGTCCACATCTCTGCGTGCATAGCCTCAGTCTTACCCCTGTGTTTGCAGTGTGCAGTCTCCTCTCTGCCTGACGAGAGCAAGTGGGGCTGGCTGGGGTGGGAGGGGAAAGGCCAACAGGAGGGGGCTCTTGCCACGGTCTGGCCAGCTGGACTTTTCACAGCTCAGTGACTCTGCCCTTCTCTTCGGCCAAGTGGTAGACAAGCAGGCAAAGGAAGAGCCCTTCTTCTACACTGCACCAGGCCTTCTCCAGACCTGCCCACAGGGACTGGGTTTATATGTGCAGTGCCCCTCAGGCTCAGGGATCCCAGAGAGCATGTCAGATCTGAGCCAGCTCTGTGTCCCCACATCACAGCTAACATTTACTGCAGGCTGGCTGAGTTGCAATCCCTGTTGTTTATTGACACGTGGTCTAATTCATTGAATCCTGATACTGGTCTCCTGAGAGATGTTCTCCCATTATCCCCACTGAACAGATGAGGACACTGAGGCACAGAGAGGAGAATCGCTCACCTAAATCCAAAAGCTGGTAAGTGGAAATACCAGAATTCAAGCTGATTAATTATGTCAAATGACTGGATCAATGAACGAGAGACAAAAGGGAGAGGGTTGGGGTGGAGTGGAGAGCTGAGAACAAGGTGGAGAGTGGTTCTGGCAGAGCAAGGGACCAGCTTGGCTCCCTGTGGGGGAGCCCTGGGGCTGGGATGGGAAAGGTGGATGGGCCAGATGGTGGGGGTCTGAAAGGCCAAGGGGAGAGGCTTGAATCTGAGCTAGCTCTACCCTTCAGAGACCTGGCCACAGTGAGGTGCCATGGGGACAGGCCACCTGGATCCTTCCTTGTGGATAAATTGGTGAACTGAGCCCAGGTCTCCAGGAAAGCATGTGGATGAAGGCAGAGTAACCAAGTTGGTTAGAAGAAAGCTCTGAAGTCGGTCTGAGATTGGAATCCAAACAACCTCATTCCCAGTCACCTCCTGTTACTGAGCCTCAATTTTCTCATCCAAAACAACTTATTAAAAAGATTAAAGTCATCATCCCAATGCCTGGCACACTATGCTCAATTAATAATCATCTACTATCAAATAAGGACTTACAAATAATTATAATAAATTGGTTAAAGGATCTAGTGGAAAAGGTGGACAATATGCACAAACAGATAGGAAGTTTAGGAAGACAGAAGGAAATTGCAAGATAAATAAAAGAGAGTTGAATGGAAATGCTAGAACCATGCAAGAAAAATATGATGTCAGAGAGGAAGAATTCTTCCAGGCTGGACACAAGAGAGGAGGGTGAACTTGTCTGATGGGTCAACAGAAATTCTCCACACTGAAAAGAGAAATTAAGAATGAATATTCACAGTGCAGTCTTCCTAGAATTGTTAAGAGGTTGAAGCCTAGTGCCAGACATGTGAAGTTCATTGGAATCACTGAATCAATGGAATCATTCCTTCACTCATTTCACAGATATGTACTGAGCTCTTAACGTGCACCAACCAGCATTCTCAGCATTAGAATCGCAATAGTGAACAAAAGGACAAAGGTCCCTGCCCTCAGGGAACACACAACCTACAGGGAGAGTCACACTTATAAATAAGTAAAATATATAATATGTTAAATGATAATATGTCCTATGGACAAAAATGATAGGAGGGGCTCAGGAAGAGTCCAGTTGGGGGTTGCAATTTTAAATAAGGTGGTTAGTCAGGGAAGGCCTCAATAAGGTGAAAATTGAACAAAGAACTAAAGGAGGTAATAGAGGGAGCTGTGTGAATAGTTGGGGGAAGTACATGGTAGCCAAGATGATAATTGGTGCAAAGCTCCTGGGGCACAATTATTGGCTGTCAGTGGGAAAGGCAGAGGCCAGGATGGCCAGAGAGGAGTGATCCTGAATGATGGGAAATAAGGTCAGGGAGGTAAGTAAATGGGAGGTGGAGAACCCCAGGAAGGAAGCAGATTAACATGTAGGGATTTGGGCTTCAGCAGTGAGTGATGGGAGCCTTTGGAGGATTTCCATCAAAGAAGTCACAAGACCTGATTTCTGTTTTAACAGGATTTCTCTGGTTGCTACTGGAGAACAAATTGGGGGAGACCAGGGTGGAACCAGGGGGCCAGTGGGGAGTCTGTGCTGATGATCCTGGTGAAATAATGGACCTGGGATGAAGGTGGTGGCCATGGAGATGGCAGGTTATAGATTTAGGGTGCATTTTGAAGGCTGGGATGATGTCAGAAGAGTCATTATTATTATGGTTGCTGCTGTTAGGTCTAACCAAACTCCTCCAAGCTTTTGCAAGGATTCCCCCACCCAGACAAGCAGAAGCAAAGCTTGATCCCTCCTTCAAGGGGAATCTTGTTGACCTTGTTGGGTGGCTGTTTGCCAAGAACCATCTCCCCAGAGCCCAGCTCTGCAGGTTCCTAGGCCCCCTGGCAGCCAGGGACAGCTCCAGGCTCACGTTCACTCTGAGTAGCCCCCATTTCCACAGCTGCAAGACTCAAGTTGTTTGTTTACTCAGAATTAGCAGATTTTTTTCTAGAGAAGCTGGTCCCCGCAGCAACAGGGCCCCATTTCTGTCCCTAAATGCTCATGCAGAGAGGAGGCTAGCAACCTCTCTAAGACACCCCAGCTCATGCCTGATTCCAGGGTGCCTCCCTCTCTTCCAAACCACCCCTGCTGGCACCACCAGCACCCATTCACCCCACTAAGAGCAGGAGAGGGGCCTTCCAGAAAAATGTGGCAACATCATTCAGTGCTTAAAACTCCACCACCAGCTCCCCCCAGCCTGGATTAACATCTAGAACCCATAGGAAGACTCAAAACCTTGTATGATTCAGGCCCACCATTCATGGTCTTCTCTTTCCTTCCCTTTACCCCATTTGGTACCTGCCAGCTACAAGAAGCTGTGTCGGAACCACTCCACCAAGCTTTGCACATGTCGCTCTTACAGAGTGGAATCCTCTTCCTGCTTGTCCTTCTCCCCCAGTGTGATTACCCTCCTCTGCAAATGGCTGGAAGCCAACCCAGGCTGGATTCTGTTATGGCTCCCACAGTCTCCCACCCCTCCAAATTCTGCTGCATGAGAATAAAAGGGCTGAGGATGACACCCTGGCAAGTACTCCATGGCATGCCCTGGCATTCTTCCCCACTGGGCCTGCAAATATATGGCCTCAGGACCACAGAGTTCCAGAGCTAATGATAATTGGAAAGAGGTGAACAGATAGGTTAAAACCTATTTTATCATCCTCAATTGCCAGTCAATTATATGTAACACACACATCCCAACCTTCGTCCGTAGCTTCTAGGAGGGCAAGGTTAAGGGTCGTATTCATCTCTTTCTCTAGGATGCCACAGAGGGCCTGGCAATGAGCAAGTACTCATAAATCCAGCCCTGACATCTGGAGAAAATGTTACTGACAACCTGACCTTGTGCTCACATTTCACAGATGTGACAACTAAGATTCATAGAGAAGGCATCCTCCCAAAGGTATAGGGAAAGACAGAGGCAGCACCACTGAGGACTAAAACCTGATCCCCTGCACCCTCCTTCCTCCAACCACTTCTCACCTGAGGCCCCTTCCCTACCCACTTGAGGCTCTCTAGGCTACTTGGGGCTTCCTGAAATTTTTCTTGTTCCTCTTTCTAATTAGCAATTGCACATCTGGACTGTTTTACATAGGGTCTCCCTCAGAAGGAAACTCAAGTAACATTGGGGAGACATTTGGGGAACTGAAACTTTGCCTTCTGTCTCGAATCTCCTCCTAACTCTGTCTATATTATTGTATATCTGCTCTCAAGTAAACAACTTAAAGTTTCCAGGTAAGAATTAGGTTGGTCAGCAGTTCCCAGTGACATCCTGTGATAAAAGGATTCTGGGGACAATAAGTTCTGGAAATGCTGCATGAAATCTCCCTCTCTTGAAGTTTCATATTTCACATTACATATTATTATTTTAAAAGAATCTAAGTTGAGCAAAGGAAGAAAAAGGAGAAAGAGGAGGAGGAGGAGGAGAAAAAGAAGAAGAAGAGTTTGCAAACTTTGCTTAATCTGGTTCTTCAATTGTATTTAACCATATATCCTTTTGCTCAAAGTTCCTGTTTGCATCTCTATTAGTTATAGCTCTTCTGGTTGCATCAGAAATTTCCATCAAGTTGATTTATGCAACTCAGAGAATATGCTAGCTTCTGTGACTGAAAAATCTAGAAGACATGAGGGCCTTTGGTTTGGTTAGTCAAGGCCTTGGCTCCATTTCTCAGGGACTCCCTTGGATCTCTATTCCTTCCTCTGTACAGGTGTCAACTTCATTCTCAGTCTGGCTTCCCTCATGGGAACAAAATGGTTACGGTAGTTCTGGGCATCGCACTTCAGTGAACCCACTGCAGAGGAAGAGTTTTCTCTTCTCATTGTGGAACAGATGTCCTGGCTCTATTTAAACCAGGACAATCACAGGTAAAAAGAATGTGCATCAGCCAATGAGATCCCACCCCTGAGATGAAATCATAACATCTTTCATAAAGCCTATGATAATGTTCTGTTACTTGTCCTATGATACCCCATTACCCATTCCATTCGTTCTTGCTAAGAAAACTTTGATTTGTTCCCATGACACTGTTGAACCACTAATGTCAAAGAGAGCAGGCCCCTAACTGAGCTCTGAGGGTGAATATGGATTGGTCCAAAGGTTACGGTAAATTTATTTCTTTTCACTAGCAATTGGTTCAGGAATGGCCATATGACTTGGTTCTAGCTAATAAGATACAAGGAAAAATCTCCTGGGTAGAGGTCAGGAGCTTCTAAGAAAGCTTTTGCCTTCCTGATATAGACAAAAGACTTGGATGGCACCTTTACCTTCCCTTCTTCTTCATACCTGGAATGAGTATTTAATACTTGGAGATGTTGGCAGCCATCATGGGACCATGGGGCAACAACTACAAAAACAAATGTCAACTGCTCCAGAGATGGCAGAACAGAAAGATGGAATCTAAGGGTTGGACAGCATCACTGGGCAGTTTTGCATACCCTGGACTGCTATCTCTCAATATCTTATTATGAAAAGTTAGAAATAAATGCATATCTGTTTAAAGCAAAGTCATTCTGAACTGACACAAGGCCTAGTCACTTTTTGGCAAACTAAGATTTGTGCCTTAAGACACAACCTTGGAGACATAATTCCAGTTTCCTTGGATCCCAGACACTTTCTTAAGCATATCCTACCCCAAGAATGTTTACAAGAAAGCAAATCATTCAAGCATTCACATCCACCCCAGCAAAGGATTGCCTGTTCCCTGTGTATGTGGGGCGCCAGGAGCCAGGGAGGCTGCAGATGGGAGCCACTGCCGCATCTCCTCCGTGGCAGGGTTTCCAGAGTTGCTTTGGGGCTTACATAAGAGGCCTATCATAATGCCAACCCGAAAGCACACTCTGGAATCCAGATACTTGTTGGGGTTCAGCAAAATCTATCCAGAGCCTTAAACTTAACTCCCCTTCCATCCCAGTCATCTCACTTCTGGGTTCTCTCCTGAGAAAATAACCCAAAATAAGAAGCTAAAAACCTTGGAGTGTAAACATTTTCACCAAAGCCACATATGGAATAACAAAAAGACAAAAAAAAAAAAAAAACCCTAGACAAGTCTAAATGTCCTATAACAGTGGAAGGATTAAAAAACTATCTGTTTAATGGACTATTATGTGATTATGAAAAATGATGTTTACAAGTTTGGAATAGCATGGAGGAAAGACAGCTGCAACATTTTATATATATGATATGATCTCAATTATATAAAAATCGCATGGGGGAGAAAACAAACCAGGAAAGAAATACCCTAATATGTTAACTGTGATTGTACCTGGTTGGGGTTATTGTGGGTAATTTGTTGGTGAATTTTTCCAGCTGTTCTATGTTTTTCCATTTTACCTATATGTTCTGCTTTTATAAGTAAAAAAAACTAAAATTGACTTTTCTCTTTAAAGCTTCCAGGCCCCTCTACTGTGTGAGATCATTGCCATCCTCTCTCTTCCAATAAAGCAAGTAATCAAGGGCTGCCTAGAGCCGGTGACCCCATTCTGCACCAGACCAAAATAAAAACAGCTTCCAAACCCAGCATATTTGATTAATAGCTTGAAATTCTTTCAAGAGGCAAAGGGAGTGGTGGAGAAAGGGGAAGATCAACACCCTATTTTTAAATGGTGACGTGAGCTCACAGGAACTAAAGGCAAAAAGAGGTATACACCATTTCAGGCCTTATGCAAATCTATGCAAATGAAACACACTCTCTGGCTAAGCAAGAATTCTGGGTCTGAGCTCCCACCTGGATCCTGGATCTCACTGAAGGTGGGGGGGAGGAAGAGGAGACCACCCTTCATTGAGTACCTACTAACCATCTGGCTTGCAAAGCATTTGCACAGCCTAGAACTCCTCTGACCCTCACCACCTTTTGAGGTGAAGGTAAGATTATCAATCCTACTTTGCAGGCAAGTAGGAACTCAAAGAGGGAGTGCAGGGTCACAGTGGGACTAGCCAACTCCAAAGATAGTGGTGTCTGGTGACCAGGCTGGGCAGCCCCAGGATACAAAGACATAGCACCTCTAGTATGGTCCAAGTTCAGCCTCAGTGGGGAGGACAGATGAGGCTGCAGGGGCCACACAATACAGAGGTCTAGAAGCCCTGGATGCAATACCATGAGACATCCATGTGGAAGGCCATAAGTCACAGACAGACCTTGGTCTTGAGCTGGCCTCTATATTCCCTGTGCCCTCTACCTGGAACACCTTCCCTGCAGACACTTACCAGCTTGCTACAGTTCTCCTGTCAGCTCTGCTGAAGGGTCACCTTATGGGGGTCTCAGCTGACTACTCTTCCTGGAAGAGCATCACCTGGCCCCTCTCCCGGGCCCAACATCTGTCCCCACCCCTCTTAGATTTCTCTTCACAGCATTTAGCACCTCTCTCACTCATGTGTGCATTTGCTCATCAACAAGGAAGTGTGCTCTCCCATTTAACTTTTGTTTCCAACACCTGGTATATACTTGGTATTCAAGACATATATGTCAAATGAATGAATGAATAAATAAGTGAATTTCAATTTCTCTAGGACCTAGTTACATAATTTTGAACACTGACCCAGCAACAATAATAATAACATAATTATGAATGGGACATTATTTTTACAACTAACGTTTCTGAGCACATCTTTGTTTGCATTCCTTTCCTCTTTTGATTCTCACATCCATCATCTGAAGTGGAGAACAGGATTAGCCCCATTAGGCAGCTGTGTAGAATGAGGCACCAGTATGTCTGGTACTGCCCAGAGCAATCAGACAGAATAACCAGCAAAGACAGGACTTAACTGACTTCTCTACCCATCCTGGGATGCACCAGGTCAATTACCACCGAGAGGACAGGCGCTGCACCTGCCTTATCCCTCTCTGTATTTCTGGTGCCTGGCACCAAATAACGTGCCCTTCAGATAAAACGCGGGTTCTAAAAGTAACATCAGCATCATTTGGGAACTTGTTAGGAATGTTGATTCTTGGTTCCTACTGCAGACCGACTGAATCACATGGATGCACTGTAGAGTGTGCGAACCATGGGAACAAATGAACCAACGTCCCTCAGCCCGCCACCTGACCCTTATAGCAAGGCCAGTCCTCGCTGAGGTCATGGTAAGGATAAAATGAGAATCTCACCCAGCATCAAACCTGCCAGGGTTCAAACTCTCTTGATTCCTTCCCATAAGCTATTGGAGGACAAGTTTTCAGCTCTAATTTCAGGCCTTTGATTTCGGCCTCAGCTGGCCAGGAAGATGCCAGCTTGTCAGAGGAAGCGGGAAGCTGGGAGTGATGGAGCTGGAGCAGGAGGATCTATTATTAATTACCATGTAACATTGATTAAGAGCCCACAGGGCACCACAGCTGCAAGGAGCTTGGGAGAGCCCTTGCTCCTGCCTGGAGGGGAAAATGATTAGCAACATTATGAAAGGAAATATTCATCCTGCAGCGGCCCTAAGCAGACACCTCCTGGGATAGGGAATTTTTCTCTCCCAGTGATCTTTCCTCCTGGAGTAGGGGCAGCTGCCTCCACGGCCTGGGACAGACCCATTAGGGTGGGAAGGTGGACCAGCTGACCCCTAGCCTGTCTGTGGGTGTCGGGCAGATTGACAGATCAGAGAAAGCTATTCCAGGAGCCAGAGATGCACAGCTTGGCCTCTTGAGAAAGCAGTTCAAGGTGGCTGGGTCTTTCTGATATTTTGAGGGAAAGAGGCCATCTGGATTTGGATGTCAAATCTTCTAATTTTTAGATAGCAACTTTAGTTGGCAACTTCTATAGCTACTCACCTGGCCTGGTCACATTTAAACCTTTTTCAACAACCCTACCTCCCTCTTTGAGATGAAGACACTGTGGGTCATGGTGGTTGCTCACATAGCAAGTCAGTGGAGCAGCAGGGCTTCAAGCCACATGTGCTTCCTGAGTCCTCACTTTCTTCACTGAACCACTCAGCTGTGCTCAGGTGTCCTGCCCCTCGTCTCCCCAAACCATCCAAACATATTCCAGCACATCTCAGACTATCATCCAACCCAAACTACATCCCTTCAAACTATGTCACACCCAGATGTAGCATAAAAGTTCCTAGTTGGGCAACAAGTTTGAACACCGGGCTGTCCAACCTAAGCTGTGCTCCTCCCAGAAGCTTGGGTACCAAGGAGCCAGCCACACCCTCCCAGTGGTCCTGCTTCTGACCTTTGACCTCACTATTCCAAGACAGTCTCATGAGACTGACCAGGCCCCTCTCCTTTTGCTTCACAGAATTCTATTTTTTCTGTCACCGACTAATTAAAAAAACTTAAACTTTTAAGTCCCTACTCTTCTCTGAGACTTGATCTCTCTATAGGCCAAAGTGGACATTTTAACCCAAGAATCAAGTTTCTAATTCCATTAGTTTTGTGATCAAGCCACTGACCAAGTCATTCCTAAACTCCAGAGTGAGAACATGGACTTCCTAGCAATGACGGTGATGGTGATGGTTACGATGATGGTGACAATACCAAGATGCCTGTTAACATTGTTCTAATGCTACCTAGCGCCAGGCACTTAAGGGAGATTATCTTGTTTAATCCTCACGACAACCCTGTGCAGAAGGTGGTCTTGTAAGCACCACTTTATAGAAGAGGAGGCTGAGGCTAGGGGAGGGACGTGACTACAGATCGCAGGTGCAGAGCCTCCACACCAATGTCCACTCCGCATCCTCTCCCATGGCCACAAAATGTGAGGCTTGTCAGCTCCTTCTAAATTTCTCCATCTGTAATCTAGACCACACCAGGTCCCTGGGGGCTGAGCAAGCGGCTGTGTTTCCGAGGAAACCATTTGGAGCCTTGAAGCTTTATTAAGGAGTCCACAGGTTTGGGGGAGAGTTTTCAAACTGGTATAGCTGGCCACAGATCCCCAGGGAGGTAGTAAGCGCCCCCATCCCTGCAGGTATGCAAGCTGAGGCCAGGTAATGAATTCAAGGGAATGTTGTAACAGGGATTCCAACACCAGATGGGAGGCGAAGAGGATGAGCTGAAGTGGTGCCTTTTGTGAGGAACAAAACAAAAACAAAAAACAGTGGTGAAGAGCCCTGCTCCCTGGATTCAATTCCCACTCACTTTGCTGAGTGACCTTACGCAAGTTACTACACCGCTCTTTGCTCAATTTCCTTGCCTTTAAAGCAGAACTAATCATAGTACCTTCCTGGCTGCATTACTGTAAGACTACGTAAATGAAGATGTGTGGAACATTCAGCAGAGTGCCTGGCACACGGTAAGTCCGTATACTGTTAGCTATTCCTTTGAAACTGTTTAAGTTAACTTTGGAGTCCTGTCTTCCAGTCAAATGTCCAGGGAATGCCATGGGAAAAATAGACCAAAGAGAAGCTGCCTGGCTCGAAGAAGTCGGGGCTAGGAGCACTGGAGCCCCATGAAAGCTGTCCCCTTCCCACATAGCCTCAACACCACATCAAGGGTCTGTGGGGACAACATGATACTGTTTGTTGCCACCGCAGACAACCTCCACCTCAAAAACTGAGTGCTTGCTATCAAAACCCAGTCTATTTGGGCCCCTCAAACTAGGCATTTGGTTGCCAAATTTCACAAAAGGAGAAACTGAGGCCCAGAGAGGAGTAGTGAGGTCACCAGTCAGTTAAGATACGAGTTCCCTCCGGAAGCCAAGGGCGTGGCTTTCCCCCAAAACAGCAGTGACAATAACAAGATCCTGGGGCCTGTGGACATTGCCACAGAGGGACTCAGGCAGCCCCTTCATACTCCTACCCAGTGCTGGATGTGACACTACAGAAAGGTGGCTTCCCCAGAGGGTCATCGCCTGCTGAGAAATCAGCAAGAGAAAGTAATATTTAGAGAAAGGGAAGCAGGGTGGTGGGGCCAGAGCTAGGCTGGCAAGCAGGGAGAGGGTTGAGGTTGCAGCCCAGGCCTCACAGACTCGCAGAGAAGCATGACCAGCTCCTGTCCAGTTCCAGACACCAAGTCTACAAAGGAGAGACATGGAGTCAGCAACCCTAGGAGAGCCCTCAAACTTGCCAAAATGTCCCTTTCTCTAGGACTCTGCTGCCCTCCTTACGAAGATCCACTTGCCTATCATCACAGACCCCTGAGGTGTGAGTATCTGATAGGAAGAGATTCCATCTGCATCCCCTCAGGAGAACCTGGAGGACCCAACCATCCATCGGACTCTGGGGCTCATTGTTCAGAGGGGACATCAGCCCAGACAGGGCACTTGTCCAAAGTTGCATCACAGGTAGGGGCAGGGCTGGGACCACTCTTCAGGCATTTGGGCCTCATCATTTCCACTGGCATCAAAGCCTTATCTTAGTATCATAACCATGACAATGACAATCATAAGAGCTACATTTATTTCGAATGCCTGATATAGGGCAGCCACGATTCTAAGACCTTCACGTTACTGAATTGTTTTATCCTCATGCAACAGCCCCATGGGCAAGGACCATCATTCCCATTTTACAGATGAGGAAACTGAGGCACAGCTAAGGTACAGAACCTGCCTGACACCACGTGGCTGGTGGTTGATGGAGTGGAGACTCAGGCCCAGCCTACAACCTGCACAGTGACCACTAGGCCGAGAGGGAGAAGAGGACCTTCTTTCCAGAAGTTCAAGCATCAGTCGGTGAGCAAGAGTAGTGGGGACCATTTTAGGGCTGTGAAGACAAGGTGTGGGCAGCTGTCTCCCACCCAGCTAATAGCTCCTCTCACACCAATTACACAAAAGCCAGAATGTGAACTTTCCCAGCTTCCTTTTGATTACAGTGGCATGTGACACCAATTAGGCCAATGAGATTTAGAGACAGTGTTCCTCTACAGTGAAAAAGTCCTTTCCTTTGTGCTTATCCCATTCCCTTCTTTTGACATGGAACAGAGATGTGATGCTTGAGAACAGGCAGTGATCTTGCAACCCTGAGGTACCAGGAATGAGCCTAAAATGCTACCTGCTAAAGATGACAAAGACAAATGGCAGGTGGAGCCAGGGCATGAGAACCATTCTAGCCCCAGGTGGCCTACCCAAGACTTATGATAAGTCAGATAATAAGCACTCACTGGATTATGTCTCACAAGTAGGGTTTCTATTGTATGCAGCTGTGTCCTAACTTTCCCAAAGACAGGGCCTAGATGGGACCTGGGGACTGCCTGCCCCCAAGCCGTGCTCCCTCTGTGGAATCACAATGCCTTCTAGGGGTCGTACCTTCCCACTTCTATTTCTCCCAAAATGCACCAGCATTAGGCCTTTGCCTTCATTAGGGGCCAGAAAAGGTTCGTAGGCCATTGCTCCTCAGACCATGCAGTCACCAGCCACCAGAGCAGCCCATATGAATCTACTTGAAAATCGTGAGGCATGTGCTGAGGGTCTTGCCCCATGAGAGTTCCAGGATCCCAAATGGCCAGCAAATTGAACTTCCAGAAGAACACATTTGGTTTGGTCCATAATTACCACATGTATCCATCTATCTTTCATTTCACTATTAAAACAGCAAATATTTATGGAAGGGATGCCACAATCCAGGTGCTCACAGGTGAACAAAGCCAGCATAGTTCCTGCCATCAGCCCTCTTATCCCAGTGGGGGAAGCAAAGAGTAAGTGAGTAAGCAGGTTGATTCCTCTTGTTCCCATCCTTCACCTTTGTAAGGCACTTTACAGTTGATATTAGGTAATTTCGTCACCTCAGCAACCCCTCAAACTAGGGACCATTTCCCCCATTTTACAGAATAAACAAAGGCACAAAATGGGAACTAGGAAGAGATTTTGTCAAGATCATTCAGCTGTGTCCAGGAGGTGACAAGGATCTGAACCTAGATCAGTCTGGCGACTGTAGTTGCCTTCCCAATGCAGGCCCTCTGTCCACAAGAACCATCAAATGGGTTCCTCTGCCAATGAGATTTGTTGCCTCAGGCACCACCAACACAGCCAGCAGAAACAACAACCTCTACCCAAAATCAGAGTTGGCCTGGGACAGAGCGTTGCCAGTTACACAACACCCTGATGGTTCTTTAATTATTCATCCTCCCTGAACACGCAAGCCCAGGGCTCCAGCCATGCATTTTGGAGCTCACCCATGGGGGAGCCTGGGTAATGAGTCCAGACCTGTCGGGAAGTTTGGAATCTATCTGTCTGCCCACAAAATGTTCCCTGGTCCTCCCACACCAGCCTCGTCAAGCACAGTGAAGGATGACAATGAGCCAGGAGGTTTCAGAGACAACAGGGCACAGGCTGCACTTTACAAGGTTGGTACCTAAAACCTTCCAGCCTGATTTCTATTCCATGCAGCCTAAAATTGTTCGGATTGAAAGCTAAGCTGAGTGTTAGTCAGGTTGTGGGGGTCAGTGAGGGACTGGGCTGCGGGAGTCATTTCTTCAGAGGAGTGGTGGTAGGCAGGGACTCAAAGAATCTAGCACACAGGGAGAGGACCTCCTTTTTCAAGATGGGCAAAGCCAAACTGATTGTTAGGTTAAATCTTGGCTCTGTCACTTTCTAGCTGTGTGTCCTTGGACAAGTCACTTGCCCTTTCTGATCAGATGCCTTGAATATAATATGGAGACTTGTCCACTGTATGTTGGGCCCCAGCTATGTCGCAGGCACCGGGGAAACAGCAGTGAAAAGAAGAGACAAATCCTGCCCTCATGGGGGCTTTTGTGAAGATCAGAGTTGACGTGCCTAGAGCGCTATGTCCTACCTATAAGGACTCACTACATGGTTGCTATTATTACTTTTGTCATTATAAGAGAATGTAGGATTTATACATACAATTATTTTCTATCATCCACCTATATGATTATTATAACCACAGTAGAAATGACCCTCACCACACACACATACGCACATCAGCCATTATAAGGGAATTTATATATTCACCTTTAAAGTTGCCTTTGAGGTTCATTTTTCCTAGCCAGGGAATTTCTGTCTCATGCATTCCCCTGTAATCCTAACCTAACCTGGCTCGTCCTAACTTGATCTAGCTTATAGCCAAGACCATAAATGTTTTCTTCATTCTCTCATCCATTCATTCATCTATTCGACAAGCATTTATTTAGTCCTGCTGTGTGCTAGGCCCTGCTCTGGGCACGGGGCTGCAGCTGGGCTCTAGACGGATGATGTGTCTGCTCTCATGGGGCTCACATGCATTCTAGAAGGGAAGACAGACCACCAGATAGACGGAAAATATACTCCTCTGCCAGGTAGGGATGGTGCTGGAAGGTCAAAGCAGAGGGCTCAGGGTGGGGGAAGGAGGGTCACCTCAAATCGGCTGGGGAGAGGAGGTGATGAGTGAGTGGGAACCTGGGTAGGGCAAAGGGGGTCCTGTGAACTTCTAGGGAAGAGAGCTGCAGGCAGAGGGAACACCTAGTGCAAAGGTAGGAGGCAGGAAGCAGCTTGGCAGGGAGAGCGAGCCCACAGGGCATCCTGCCCAGAGCTCCCGACCTGCCCTGCTGGGTAGTCAGGCGGAAGCAAAAAATAGGCAGCAATGATGCCTGGTAACTCCTTACCCTGGCTTAGACCCTAGAGCAGGGACCCACGGGTTTATCACAGACTCCAGCCCCTCCCTGAGGAAATGGGAAAACAGAGCAGGATGGTGATTCCCAAAATCACACATCCAGCAGTGGCTGAGTTGGAGCCAGATCCCACACCTCCCAACTCCAGGCAGTGTCACTTCCCCTAAACCATAGCTGTTGCTTTTCTTGGTGGTGGATTAAGCGGTCCTGGAAGATCCTCGGAGACACTCAGGATCCCACAGTTTGCGATACTGGCGAGAGAGATAGGAACGCAAAGCCTGCCCACCCCCAGCCATGCCTGTCTTCCAGCTCAGAGAACCACAGGAACCAGATAGCAGCCTCCATCCCGGCTCTGCATCTGGGAACCATGGTTACCACTGCTGCTTGATTGGCAGGGGGTCCAGATGCATTCGAGCCACCCTCTGGTTCCTAGAGGTTGTGTGAGAAGCAGGAGCAAAGGCCAGAGGACAAGCTGGGAGGGGGTCACCAGTAGCACCAGATACCACCCATAACCTTCACCGCCCGAGCCCTTCATCTGGGCACCTCGCACCACCGCGAAATCCTTTTTAGAGCTCTGAATTAAAAATAAATTTGCAAGCACATAACCAGATGTTACATGGGGAAAAGATAAATAACTCAGCCTGTCAAGGAACTGCCTCATCTCAGTCAACCCTCTCTCTTTCACAAGGTTTTAATTTTTAATTTCACAGCGGTAACTATAGCAACCTGCAAAAATAATATATTCCAAAGCAAAACAACTTTCTTGGCTCTGCCTCGGCATCTCCATGTTCCCTCCTTCCCTCCTCTCCACCAACTTCACGCAGGTCTGTGCCCAGAGTTGATGAACATTCTCAGCTTTGGGCTCCCTCTCTCATTAAGTAATTAATTCACACACAAGCCTCCCGCACAGTCCACATCCGGCAGCCCCTGACGTTGGGCGGCGGGAGGTTGGACAATGAATTCAGAATTGTAAGGGATGCCACGTCATCCTGATAAATTTGGTTCCTAAGTTTTGGGTGGACAGGAGAGTTTGGAGAGTAAGGGATACCTTTATGCATCAGGGTTCTAATTTGTTCCAGGGTCAGTCCTGGGCCTCGGGGTGAGAAAGCTACTGAGCCTGCCCTCAAGGAGCTCACAGTTTTGAGGGGACAGTGACTTACAAACACATAACTACAATAAAGTAAGGCAAGGCTGGGATACAAGGAGTGAAAGATATACAAATGGGGCACAGAAGAAGGGAGAGGGTGTCAGTATCTAGAATGGTCCAGGAAAACTTCAGAGAAGAGGTGTCTTCTGAATGGGTCTTGCTGGATGAGTAGAAGTTTTCTGAGGGGCATACCAGGCAGGCAGGCCAGTACGTGCAAAGGCAGAGACACAGGAGTGAGGTTCTGCGGCCCAAGCAAAGAACGAGGGCTGTGCCTGGAGAGGATGCCGAGAGGCAGACCCAGTAGAAATGCACGGCCCGGGTGCTGTGCCGAGGGCTTCAGTCGGGGGAAGTCTGCTGAGTAGAGAGGGGAACAGAATGTTCTTCAGAAGGTGGTACCGGGGCAAGTGTGGGGAGCAGACTAGCAGGAACAGAGTAGAGGCAGAGCCTGTGGGGACTTCAGGTGGGCAGTGGGGCGGAGAAGAGTGTACAAGGCTCAGTCTGGGTTCCCTAGGAGGGACCCAAGTTTCTCTGGGAGGCAACCACAGGACACACTGATATTGGGGGCCAGGGAAGAAGGAAGTGAGACGGGGATGAGAAGGACGCTGATAAAATGTTCATTAGGAAGCCAGCTACCACTGTGGGCTGCTGGAGTGTAATCGCTTGTGGAGTTCTGGGCGGCAGCGTGAGCGGACGAGCTGGGGGTTCAAATGCAAGTTTCTGTGCTGTTTGGCTGAGGGCTGCTCCCAAGAGTCTCTAGTCCCCGGCTAGGCTTGGGAGCAGAGCAGGACTCAGCCACCAGATAAAGTCTTCACTCAGAGGCTCAGGAGCTGGCAGCTGACATCAGGCCAGCATGTCCTGAGACAGGAAAGAAAAAAAAAAACAAGAGAATATGGGTGGGGCATCAGGAGCCCTTGCCCCAGTGGAATTCTGAGAGATAGTGAGTGGCCGTGATGGAAGAACTTGGCGTCTGGGAGGGTGGGCAGGCACACTGACACATGCGGCTGGCATAGCCTAGTCACGGCAGCATGGCCCAAGTGAGGACAGACCCAGGGCCATCTTGAGTCCAAGCTGTTTATGGATCCCAGTGGAGACTGGCCAAAGGATGGGCAGCGGCACCCAGCACAGCCTCCAGGGCCTGCCCAGGGTGGGTTAGGCCTTCTTTGCTAATGATGAGTCCTATTTCAGGCAAGCAGAGCTGTACCCTCGGATTAAAAGTGGAATGTGGCAAGAAAATGTGTCAAGTGGGAGGATGCATGTGCAGGCTGTGTTCAATTAGAGAAGTAGCAATGATGTGTGACCTTGGGCTAGCTATGTCACCTCCTCAGCCTCAGTTCCTCCTCTGTGAGATGGGGTTCACAGAAGCACCCACTGCATGGCCTTGTCATAAGAATGTAATCAGATGAGGTGTGGTGATGCCTGGAGGTCACCCAATCAACATCACCTGGGATTGTTACTTCCAACAATATGTTTTAAGCATGACATGCATGCCAGGCCCTGAGGGTTCGGTGATCCTCAGGCAAACATGGTTCCTGCCCTCGTGCTGCCTACAGCCTCGTGGACAAGCTGAAATGCTTTATATAGAACGTTAAAGAAAGCCAGATAAAAAATTATGCATAAAGCATGATTCTAATTTTGTTTAAACACACACACTCACTAAGACCAGAGGGATATATACCAACACTCAACAACAGTTAACACTAGATGGTGGAATTGAAGGTGGCTTGCATTTTTACAATTCTTTTCTGATGGTTTTTTTTTTTTTCTTTAAATTTTTCACAGTGGAATATATTATTTGAATAGTTGTTTTTGAAAAAGCAAGGAAAACAAGCTTGCTTCTTTCTCCGACTCCCTGCCTATCACAAATTTCATCTGTTTCTTCGGGATCCAGGGGTTCTCCAATATTAAGGGATGCTTACTATACTCCCCCGGGTCTCCCCCCACTTGTCCTGGCCTCACTCCCACTGCAGTGCTCTGCTGGGAAATGAACCTGGACTGACTGGTGAGTACAGAGGAAGAGCTGAGCTCCCTCTCAACCTGGGGACAGCCAACTGTGCAGACGTGCTCTGCCCCGGGTTCAGAAGGCAGAGATCTACGCTTCCCCACCCACCCTGTGACCAAAGAGGGTTAATGTCAGCAGTTCCATTTGCCTATGTGCCACAGTCACATTCTCTAAACAGCTTTGTCTATAATAAGCTGATGTTTTATTCTTCATCTCTTGACTCCTGGGTCTCCTATCATTTCTAAACTTAAGTAAGGGAGAAAGGAAACTTATATGTTGATGTCATAAAGTCACTTGCACACCTGCCTCTAGAAATTGGCTATTAACAAAAAACGTAGCCACCTATTTATTCCAAGTCTCCTATCCCCTTTGATGTCTACAACTGTGTGATAGGCTCAAAGTTCTTAGAATGGTCTGGTAAGGTCCTCCGAAGTGGACTTGATAGTAATTATTGATCTGAGTACCCTTTTGGAAAAAAGTCACTCCCTCACAGCATTTGGAGTTCATGAGACTTTCATCAAGGTCACCCAAACAAGTTTGGCCATGGGTCCCATGTAGAAACAGAGTGATTTTTCTGGGATGAATAAATGGGCATATATAGGGATATATGATATCTGGGGTAAAGAAGTCCTCTCGCCTGCCTGGCTTGCTGATCATGGAGTGAGCGAGTTGGGCCCACCTGCTAGTGGCATCTTCCCTACCCCATATTAAGAGCCTGCCTAATGGCTAAAGCCAAGCAGAAAAGATGACCTTGTTGAGTGGCCATATCCAGCCATTCCTGAAACTGCCTTCCTAAACCACAACCAATACATTCATTCCCTTTTTTCCTTAAGTGGTCTCAGTTGGGTTTTTGTCAATCAAAATTGAAAGTATCCAGATGAGCATACTGCAGTGGACATCTATTGTTAGAAGTTTGTAGACACCCAGAATTCATGGCCCCTTCCTAAGCACCTCTATTGTTTAGGAAAACCACCTCTCCCACATCAAGTTTATGTAAGGAATTGCCAGGTGTTGAACCTGCATCCTCCTTCATTCCCAGATCACCTGAATCCTCACACAGACCAGGGAAGTTGACCATGCATCCTTTCCAGACCTTCCCATAAAACTTCCCCTACAGGCTTCCATGCCCTACCTTCTCCTCCATTTGTTGGGGGATGCAGACAATCCAGAAAAGAACCCAAGGCCCCCTCCACTGGATGGAAGGGCCTAGACCTCTGAATGACTACACTGAACTGTGATCTGAGTGGGAAAAGCACACTGATTGCGTTGAGCCATGTGACATGGAGCTGTTTGTTACAGCGGTTATCCCACCCTGACTAATACAACAGGCTGGCACCTTGGAGAGCTCCTTGGGAGCTATTATCCTGGGGAAATTCAGCTCTTCATTCAACCACAAATATTTATTGCACTCCCATTCTGATCTTGCAAAGCCCCCTGTTTCTCTTTATCCTACACTGCCATGGCTGTCTCTCTCCTCACCTGGCTGTCTTCTCCATCTGGATCATAAGTTCTCCAAGACACAAGCTCTTATCTGCCTTCTTCCTCTGTACTATGTCCCTGATCTCTAGTTTAGTGCCAGGCACATAGCAAGTACTCAATACACATCGATTGATTGCATTTGCAAAATGTCCAGATGAACAAAGTTGTTGTAAGACTTAAGTGAGGTTCTGGCTGTGAAGCTACACAGCACACAGGAGGTCCTCAGCAAAAGCAGTACCAGTGAGCTAAATAAAGCTGCACTTGAGGTGGGCAAGACTTTCAGGGGGAGGGCCAATTTTCACCAGGGCTTGTTCTACCCCAGTGCTCTGGGGAGTTCTCTCTGGTCCCTGGCTAGTCCCAGGCTCTATGCAGGAGGAAGGGTGAGGACTGGCTGCTTCTCTGAGGGAGCTTCAGTCCCAGAGGCTTTGGGTTGTGGTAGGGGTGAGGCGACACTTCAGGAAATAACATTTCAAAGGCTTCTGCTGTGAGAGCAGACTTCTCACCCCTACCTCACTGCTGTGCTGAGGTGTGTGTGGGAGGCCTGGTGTGCCTCTGGAGTAAAGCATCCCTTTCACAGTTTGAAATCTTACCCCAGGAAAAGTTAACTCCTCGTGCCCAGTCCTACTGGCTATAGACAGGCTCTGGGGACTTAGCTAAAGACTCCCAGGATAACGTCTAAACTCCATGCCTGGGGTGGGCATGGGGATAGGTGTTGTGTGTCCAGACAGCATAATAAAGCTATTAAGCTTGAGCTCTGGAGTCAGAATGTCTGGGTTCAAATCCTGGCACTAGTCACTAATTGGCTATGAGATTTTGGACTTGCTCAGCTTATCTGGGTGTCAGTTTTCTTATCTGTAAAATGGGAAGGTAATAATAGCAACTAGAGGGTGTTAGGAAAATGATCTTATTTCTCTAACAAGCAGCAGAATGTTTTAAAAATGTCAGTTTTAGGGCGGCTCCTGTGGCTCAGCGAGTAGGGCACTGGCCCCATATACCGAAGGTGGCGGGTTCAAGCCCGGCCTCGGCCGAACTGCAAAACAAAAAAAATAGCCAGGCGCTGTGGCGGGTGCCTGTAGTCCCAGCTACTAGGGAGGCTGAGGCAAGAGAATCGCTTAAGCCCAAGAGCTGGAGGTTGCTGTGAGCAGTGTGACTCCACGGCACTCTACCCAGGGCGATAAAGTGAAACTCTGTCTCTACAAAAAAAAAAAAAAAATGTCAGTTT
>CAUYON010080802.1:0-19695 GCA_963573935.1 Arctocebus calabarensis | reverse complement strand
GTGGCAAAGGCCTTAATTTATCCTTCTTCGTGGGTGTGTAGTATTCCATAACATGCATATACCATGTTTTGTTAACTCAATCATTTTTTTTTTTTTTTTTTTGAGACAGAGCCTCAAGCTGTCACCCTGGGTAGAGTGCTGTGGCATCACAGCTCACAACAACCTCCAATTCCTGGGCTCAAGCGAGTCTCTTGCCTCCACCTCCCAAGTAGCTGGGACTACAGGCGCCCACCACAACGCCTGGCCATTTTTTGGTTGCAGCCATCATTGTTGTTTGGTGGGCCCAGGGGCTGGATTCGAACCTGCCAGCTCAGGTGTACGTGGCTGGCGCCTTAGCCTGTTGAGCCACAGGCGCCGAGCCTCAATCATGTATTGATGGGCACTTGGGATGACTCCACATCTTTACAATTGTGAATGAGCTGCAATTAATATTTGTATGCTGGTACCTGTTTGATGAAAGGACTTCTTTTCCTTTGAGTAAATACCCAGTGGTGGGATTGCTGGAACAAAAGGTTGGTCTTCTTTTAGTTCTTTGAGGAATCTCCATACTGTTTTCCATAGAGGATGTACTAATTTGCAGGCATGCCAACAGTGTACGAGAGTTGTACTCTCTGCATCCACACCAGCATCTATTGTTTTTGGACTTTCTAATAAATGCTATTCTAACTGGGGTAAGTGATATTTTATTGTGGTTTTAATTTGCATTTCCCTAATGACTAACAATGTTGAGCATTTTTTATGTTTATTACCTTTTGTCTATTTTTTTTTGAAAACTTTCTGTTCATGTTTTTTTCCCCTGCTTTTTAATGGGGTTGTTTGTTTTCTTTCTTTTTTTTGTCTCTTTTTTTATAATTTTATTAAATCATAATTGTGTACATTAGTGCAATCATGGGGCACAATGTGCTGATTTCATATACAATCTGAAATATTTTGGTCGAAATGTTAAACATAGCCTTCATGGCATTTTCTTAATCACTATATGAAGACATTGATATTCTACATTTAATAGTTCAACAGTACCCTTCTAAGATGCACCATAGGTGTGATCCCACAAATTGCCCTCCCTCCACCCATACTCCCCCCTCCCCTCCCCTCCCCTCCCTTTCCCCTTTCCCTGCATTCCTATGCTATAATTGGGTTGTAGCCTTCATATGAAAGCTATAAATTAGCTTCATATTAGGGCTGAGTACATTGGATACTTTTTCTTCCATTCTTGAGATACTTTGCTAAGAAGAACATGTTCCAGCTTGTTATTTACAAAATTATTTGCAACCATTTATAATTTTTCAAAAATATTATTTTATACAGGTGTGTGCCCCTGTGGGGCCTGCGGTACAGGTGAGCACTCCCTCGCAGCCCAGTGTTACAGGTGTGCGCCCCCGCACTCTCTGGTTGCAGGTGTGTGTCCCCGCACAGCCTGAAGTCGTTTTTCCATCTATCTTTGTGTCCCCAGCATAGTGCATCACTTCAAGTGGTGTCAAAAAACTAATCCGCTCTACATTACATGCTCGGAGGGGTTTCAATGCAGGGAGTCCAAGTCACATAACTTCTGGATTAAAGATCTCGAAGTCATTTCGAGAAGTGAGTTCACCCACATTTCACCCCAGAGACCCCGGGAGTCTCCTGGAGTTGGGGAGGCCCCAGCACTGCGCGGGTCTGGCAACCACAGCAAAGCAAATGGTTCCCCAGATGTCCCTCTGAGAGCAGCGTGGCACTAACCCTGGACCTGCCCAGTGCCTGACTCCAGTGATCTCTAGACAACACTCTCCTAGTTCTCCTGAGTTGCAGATCTGCGAGTGTCCGCCATATACAAGTGATAACAGGAACTTATTAAACACTGTAAAAAGCATTCTGAGGAGTAATTGCAGACACCATCATCATGAAACAGAAGTGAATCTGGAAGAGGACATAGCAGAAATCAAGTTGGTAACAGACAAATGTAATACCCAAACCCAAGACTTAGCATAAAACAATCCTCTGTATTAGTCAGGGTTCTCCAGAGAAGCAGAAACAAAATAATTTAAAGACAGACAGATGCAGCTACAGCAATATGGACAGAGAGGGAGATAATAGGAACTATGGGCTCAGGTGACTGTGAAGGCAAGTTCAAATTCTGCAGGGTCGGTGGGCAGGTTTCAGGCCCTGGGAGTAATCGATGAAGAACACCCATTGATTCTGAAGAACACCCATTTTCTTGGGGGGCAGGAGGATTGGTCTTTTTCCTTTAAGGCTTCAACCAATTAGATGAAGCACACCCACAGTGTGTAGGGCAATCCGCTTTACTCAAAGTCTGCTAATTGAAATGTCAAAAAAAAAATGCATATATACATATATGTGTATAAAAAATACATAGCATATAGAATAATGTTTATCTAAATATCTGGGCACAGTAGCCTAGCAAGCTGCCACCTAAAATCAGTAGTCCCATATTCCATAAATAATTTTAAAACAAGTGATAAAATAATGCAATAATTAGTGTTAAATTCAGCTGTCACATTCAGTTAACATTGTGAGATACACATTCACACAAAACACACCCTCTTGTGTGTTTTAATTGTCCTTGCTGCAAGTTTCCAGATGGACGCATTTCAGCCTGCGTTCACATGTGGAAATATCTACAGCCCGAGGCTATGCAAAATAAACGCTTCCACAGCCTTTTCAAATAATCTCTTTTACATATCAATAATATTCTTAATTATTTTCATAATTTTATCTAGTTTGCACTTGATTCTGTGCACAGAGTTTCAGAAGTTTCCTTGTGGGTAGATTTTTTTTTTTTTTTTAATGGAGGAATGTATCAGAAAAAGAAACACAATTAAATTTAGGTTATTCTTTCCCAGTTTCTGATTCTTTCCAGCTCTGATAATATGGTCACATGCCAATTTGTAAGTTTATGTAAAACAGAATCAGAATTTAAAACTCATAATTTTTAAAGTAATTGTTTTCTGCATGAAAAAGATCATTGTGACTGTTGTGGTTCAGTCAATATGTATTGAGCCTTCACAGGACACATTAAAAAGGGAAATTAGGAGCTTATGTGTTTGAATTGCTAATCAATTAGAACACAAACTTTTTTCTTTTTGTTATTATTATAATCATTTGGAAATTTTTTAAAAGACTGGATTTTAAGGGAGGAAAGTAATTTGAGAATAATACTGTCTAGGTATCTAAAAACACATACAGATATTATGTTGAACTAATTTTGCTGAATGCGTCTCTTCATTTTATCCGTAGGTTGTATTCAAGGAGTGAAAACTTACAGGGCTGATAACCCATCTCCGTACAGAGGGACGCACTAGGATAAAAGCGTGTAAAATAATGATTCCTCCCATTTCTCTCTGCAGTTAGTGTCTGTTCATTTTAACCAGTGTTGCCCTCTCTTCAAACTGCCAATTGTCCACTCTTTTATTTTCATACTTTAAACCACAAACCCAGAGACAGGGCGGAAGGACAGTCGGGCCTGCGCAGATCACCACCACCACGGTCTCTCCTTGGGCCGTGATGGCCAAATTCAGGGGCTCCTGGGATTCACTTTCTACCCAAACTGATAACGTGAGGGAATTTCCTGATCTCCTCGGTTGTTTTATATAAAAGAAATGCTGAAGAATTGCCCTCCTTCGGGGACAAGATGAAGTCAAGTTCACTATCATCTATAGAGTTACATGAGGAATTTATAATGTATCATAATGTAGAAAAGTAAAGCCGTTTTTGTTTCTAGTCCTTATCTTAAACACTGTTATTGTTATTAAATTTTAAGCCCTTTTTAATTCTGTGAAGGCAAAAGGTGGAAACCTAATAAACACCTGTATAAGTTAAATATAAATAAAAGTCAAATAAAGTAAAGTAGTTTATCTCTTTGTGACAGCTGTGCTTAGATAATAATTATCTTTTAATCACAAATACATACTTAGAAACAGTGAATGAAGATCTGTGGAAGAGACAGAAGTGCAGACGTTTACTCTCATATAAAGGGCTGCAAAATACAGTTTAGAAAAGATGAAATTAAAGGCTGTGACAATGATGCCTGGTGTACAGCTAAGCTGGACAGTGTCCATTAGTGGAAACTTCAATCAGAAATCTCCTACTACATTTTCTAATTTTACTTTGATCCATCAACTCTCCTGTTCTTAAAATACAGCTACAGAAAGCAGCTTTAGGGCTGGGCACAGTGGCTCACACCTGTACCCTCGCACTCTGGGAGCCTGAGGCCTATGGATCCCTGAGCTCAGAACTTCAGGACCAGTCTGAGCGAAAGTGAGAACCCGTCTCTACGCAATAGCTGGGGAATTGAGGCAAGTGCCTGTCATCCCAGCGGCTCCAGAGGCTTGAGCCCAGGAGTTGAAGTCGCTGTGAGCTATGACGCCATGGCACTCTACTAAGGGCAATAAAGTGAGACTCTGTCTCCAAAAACAACAACAACAAAAGAAAGTAGCTTTACCCTTACACAAAATGATATTTCCCCAAATTGTTCCGATTATTTCTGTTTGCCCCCATTTCACCCCTAATCCATTCTCTGCCCTCAGCGCCCCCTGTGCCCTGGGGGACTGACTGCCCAGGACTGACGTCTTCTTTGCCACCTGGCCTGTGCTTGGGCTTGACGATGGGACACAACGATAAAGTTTGGACACCATCGCCTGAGTGAAGACAGCCACCCTGCCTGCCCTCGTTGTCCCCTCCTGCCCTTTGGATACGACTGTTTTCCCTGGTGTCTGGCAGGGCCGTTTCTTCCCACTGCCTTGCCAGGCACTGAGTGGCGACCATCGCAAAGTTGTTTTTCTCGGTGTGAGTCAGCATCCCTTGGTCGGTCACCTAAGATCTCACAGCGTCAGGCCACTGGCCTGTTAACCAGACCATGGTTTTTCGTGGCTGTGCCGTGTGTTGTAAGGTGTTTGCCCACATGCCTGTGTCCCCCCAGATTCTAGTACCTTCCTTGTTCCTAGTCGTGATAACCAAAAACGACTTCAGTCTTCGGCACGTATCTTCTGGGGGAGCAAACTCAACCCCCTCAAGCAGTCCTTTCATTAAAGTTTTCTTTGTTTGTTTCATTATCAGAATGAATTTGATTTTGTTTTCTGGCTAGTGCCCAATATATCATGTTACTCTTTGCCACACTTCACTCTTGAATATGTTCTTATCTCCTTTAAAAATAATCCATGCTTGACTTTCCCCAGACTGTTTGTAGCTGATTTTTTTCTATCATGAGTGTTGGGTGTCCACCTTTGGGCTTCCGTGAGGCACACTGGATAAAGAAAAGAGTTGCCTTGGGCTCCACGTGAAATACCCAAACACTCAGCAAAGCTGATGAGCAGGGAAAAAGGGTCTGTGCATCGTTTTTGTGATATCCGCACCTCGTGTCAGCACAAAACCCTCACATAATGCACAGGCAGTGTGGGCTGCGGGTTGGACACCTCTGAAAGAGTGCATCCACTTTCCTATCTTTCACTTTCCCAATATATTACAATACTATTATCAAAACAGAAAATAAACAAAGAATGGCTTCTCGTTTGTTCCTGTTTATTGTCAATGAGATGCTGTCGGGTTTCCACTCAGTGGACATATCTAATTAGGTACCTATTGTTCATTGAGTTTGATTTTAAGGTTTCCCCATAAATAATATGGAATCAACTTAGAATGTGAGACTCTACAAATGGTTTTCTTTGGTTTTGTTTATAATTGTAAATGTTGCAAGAAATTAGACATTTTAATACCTAGTATTTGTTTTTCCAGAAAATTACCATAGTGATTTTTTTTCTCATGAATTTTAACATAAAAATGTTATAACATTTTTCCACAAGAAAGTTGAACGTGTAACCACTTTATTACCACCTTAGAAATAGAGCAAATCTTACAAGTGTTTAGATTTCAAAACGCAGAGCGGATTAAAGTGCTTGAAGAAAAAAAAAATGGATCATAGTAACTAGTCAACCTTGTTTAAAACATGTAACTAAACCTGCTGTTACACTATATCTCATGCCAATAAAATATCACTTTTGACACTAAGTATAAATTATATATTTTTTTTAGCTTTGGCATGGGTTGTATTTGCTTATTGCTTTCATAAATAGATTTGAAGCTATATATAATTGTCAGCTTAAGTGAGTCTTTGATAATAGTTTTCTTAGAGAAAATAATTAGTTTGAGAACACAGATCATAGGCATATAGCATAGAGCTGGACTACCCGTGGCTTCTGTATCATTCTAACATTAAAAAAGATATGAACAATTTTGAAATATTTCTTCTTTTTCTACTGTCTATAAGATTTGGCAGGATCTGTTTTTTGAAACGCTCCTTTCCTTTTATTTATATAATGGTAGTTGTCTATTTTTTGAGACTTTGGGAAAAAAATAAGAAGTTAACTGATGACTTCATACCGAGCCTCACAGTCAAAGCATTCTATAATAGACATACTCTTATTTGACAATGTGAACGTTACTTTTTTGGCATTATTATTACTAATATTGCTTAATATTTCAATGCAGTAATCGTCTGTTTTCTTCCCTGAATATATTTATCCTCCTTCATTCTTTACATAGTTTTTGTTTCTACTCCTTATCTTAAACATTGTTCTTGTTATTAAATTTTAAGCCTTTTAAATTCTGTGGAAACCTAATTAACACATGTATATGTAAAAATAAAAAATAATAATAATAGAAGAGATATGATGCTAAAATGCATTGAAAAAGAATGTTAATATAAAGTTATTGAGAGTTATGAATAAATATCATTGTAAGTCCAGGGAGTGGATCCAAAAATAATTACTCTAATTACCATACTTGAAGTTTATATGACGACTCTAAAAACTCTGCAAATCTTCACGTATATAAGCAAGATAAGGTATTCTACTCATCTGAGTTGTAGGAGAAATCAGAATTTACTCCAGGTAATTCAAACTAAAAGACTCCAATAAAGACATAACTTTCACAGAGACAGTCAGGCGTAAGGAGCCAAGGAAGAATTGTGAGGTGACCAGTGATTCACTCGCAGGGCCTGAGAGCCACTTGAGGCCTGAGGGTACAAAGAAAAGTGATGAGGTTACTGAAGGCCGCTGAGAACTGGAATTGGGGAGAAGGGACTGTGGTCCAGGAAAGACACAGCAGTTGCCAGAGATCCTGCGATCAGACAGGAAAGAGGACAAAAAAAATAAAATAAATCAAAACAACAAAGACTTTCATTTTCATAACAAGAATATTAAAAATATTTTTTCAAGAATATGAAAAATATGTATTTGTTAAGAATATTAAAAAATATTTTAAGAAAACGCTTCTCTTTTTCGGTATGCCAACCATCACCTGTAGACACCTCCCAATTCTTAAACTTCCAGGAGTGGGCACATGAGCCTCAGCAAACCCCCAGACACTCTGGAATTGAAATAACCCCTCTACATTTTCCTGCATTTAGCAGGAATGACTGGCCCTTACTTATACTCCTCCTGTCTCCACCCTCTGTCAACCATCAATCATTAGTTATGGCCCACCCCAGCCAGGGCATGACCTTGAACAAGGTCCGTCCGGCAGGCGAGGCCGTCAACAGGGCAATACTGTCTCTCTCAAAGGCGAATCTGGGTCACACCTCCTTGTATCCATCAGACGAATCTTTTTCCTGAGATATACAAACTAAGGGTGGCAGCAATTACTAACCTTCTTTTTCATTCTTCTTGAGTATATTTTGTCCTAGAAGTAGCAGATCACGTGATGTGTCTGCACATTTTTATAAGTTTATGGGCTTATAATAGGTGTCTTCTTTCTCGCCCAAATTCATTCATTCATATGAATTATATGAATATATGAATATATATTATGCATGTATATATATATATATATGTAGAGAGAGAGAGATGCTATTCGCTCAGGCAATTTAAAATCAGTCTTTGAATGTCTAAATTATTGAAATAGTTGACAATTGCTAAGATCTTCTTTCCTTTCTAATTTCATAAACATCAATATATAGAAAAGAAACTTTTCAACATGCAAGTAGGGTTGTAGTAAATTTGTGACTTTTCAGACAAAACTTCACTTACACAGTACAGAAGTTGAGAATGAAACAGAAAGCTGTTAGGATCATTGGAGCTTGAAAATCGGATGCGCCGCTGTTAAAACACCCTAGTTCCTCTCTGTGGAAAAAGGATTCACCTTCCTCCCTCCTGCGGCTAAAACAGAATGTAATTAGGACACAGAATGGAAATCCCTTCTCAAACAAAAGGCTGTATTGTTATGAAGTTCAAAGGTGAGTTTGTCCAAATATCAAAAACTAATTAAGTAGAACAGGTGATATTTAACTACTTTGAAACTGCAAAAAGAGAAAATTGATTTTTGTCTCATTGGATTAAATTATATTTTCATATTGATTGACACACAGCGTTTCTGTCACTTCTTCCCCAGACAAGGCAAATACACTAGCTACTATTTATTCATGAAACTCTGTCTCTCAAAATTACAGAGAATGTTATTCTAGCATTTTATTATTGAACAAATATTTTGACAGGTGATGATGTTTTGGAAGATAAACAGAAATATACCTGTAATCGCTTCCACTATGCAATTTAGACATACACAGTAAAGCATAGAAGTGGTGGAAAAAAAATCACAGGTCAATCCTTTCTGTCTGATGTAGATTAAAATCAATGGGACCAACGAAGCTTAATTAAAACTTTGACCAATAGTATTTTTGGCAGCCCCCAAACTAAATCATTGCGGTAAATACTGCTACTAGTTCAATAATCTTTTCATTTACTCATCCAAAGTTACAAAATGGCTAAGAACTGTGTTTAAGACCAATAAAAATATTAAGCTGTAAGAATGCAAACAAAAGTTTCCTAAGAAAATGGGTCAGGGAGAAACATAACAATATAGAAAGAATCTTATTCTCTGAAGCAGAAAATAGCCAGCCCAACAGCAGGATACCAGTTCTAAATGATTTGTTTTGTTTTGCATTTTGTTTTAGAAAGTAAACAATGTAATAAAATGCTTGGAAAGAGGGAGAAGGTTCAGTGAACCAAACAAAAGTTTTGTTGTTTTTTTTTTTCAAAACAAAATAATACCTTGGTCACAGTTCTGGGTTTTTATGGGTGGGAAATAGAAGCTAAAAATATCAGGGCATTGCTTGAGACAGTAGATGGAATTTGTAGTGGTTGTATAGGGTAAGATCTGGAGGAAAAATGGAGTAAATCAGACAAAATACAGATTAACCAAACCAAAAAAGCTCATGAAAAGGTCAGGATCATCTTACATGGAATTTTATTATTCTATTTTGGAGCTCAAACTATCAAAAAAAAACCCAACTTAACTTGGGTTACTTTCTTTGCCTTATTAGTATTATTAAATATTGCTTAATATTTCGATGCAGTAATTATCTGATTTCTTTCCTGAATGTATTTATCTTCTTTCATTCTTTTTGAGGTTTTTGTTTCTAGTCCTTATGTTAAACACTGTTATTGTTAATAAATATTAAACCTTTTTAATTCTGTGAAGGCAAAAAGTGGAAGCCTAATAAACACATGTATATGTAAAGATAAAAAAAAATTAATACATAAACATATGACTTAAAAACCAAACTCGTTTCTCTCTTTAAAACATTGAATGGCTGGGAGGCAGAGGCAAGAGATCACTTAAACCCAAGAGTTTGAGGTTGCTGTGAGCTCTGACACCACAGCACTCTATTGAGGGTGACATAATGGCACTCTGTCTCAAAAAAAAAAAAAAAAAACCTTCGAATGGCTTTCGTTCTTATGCTAAAATTCGAAGTAATTAATATGCTCTAAAAATGATTTCGCCTCTGACTGCCTATCTGATCCCACTCCTGACCATTCTCCACCCTGGTTCATTCTGCTCCAGCCACACTGGGGTCCTCACAGCTCTGTGAATTTTCAGAGCACACTCACAACTCAAGGCTGTTGGATCAGGTTACCTCACGGACCAGACACCCACTTAGCCAGCTTGTCACTCCCCCTGCTCTCTACCCAAATATCAAGGTGGCTTCTGCTGAGAGCCCTCGTGGAATTTCACCCCCATCCCCCTCTGCTTCATTTCACAGCTATTAGCGCTTGTCTGTAATATAACACTTACCGTTCCTTGCTTATTGCAACTGTCTGCCTTCCCCCATTGAAATGTCTGTCTTCTCCACCAGAGCATGGAGTTGGTTTTGTAACCCACATCCTAACTATGGAGGGACCTTAATAAATATTTGCTGGATAAATGAACAAATCTCCTTTCCTACCAACAGAATCTTTAGCATGAATTATACTTTCATCCATATGAAGTTGGATGTTTCTTACGAAAGTACTCCCGACCTTTCTGGCACCAAAGGCCAGTTTCTTGGAAGGCAGCTCTTCCACTGAGATGTCTGGGGGCTGGGGTGGATTTGGGGTGCACAGGAGGTGGAAGTCAGGCTGCAAAATAAGTGCGGGGTCTGCAGTGGATACAAAGGGAACTTCCCTAGTTGCCAGCACTCTCCTCCTGCTGAGCCGCTCAGCTCCTAACAGGCTGCCTGCTGGAACCTTTTCAGCACCAGGACTGGTTTCATGGAAAACAAATTTCCAGGGGGAGGGAAGAGCTAGGGATTGGTGACCACAACGTAAACACATTTACTGGAACTCCAAGAGTAACTACAGCTCGCCTGTCTCCATGGCAATCACTAAACTAATCAGTTACTCTAAGAGAACAGAAAAAAGCATCTTAGAGGATATTTACATTCTTTTGTTAACGAAGAGCAAAGAACAGACCTTGAGAATTTTCAGGTACTTCTTACTAAAATGATGCCTGTAGGGCCAGGCGTGGTGCTGCACACCTGTAATCCCAGCAGTCTGGGAGGCCCAGGCAGGGAGATTGCTTGAGTTCCCAAGTTTGAGACCAGCCTGAGCAAAAAGGAGACCCCTCTGTCTCTACTAAATCTGGAAAAAATAGCCAGGCATCATGACGAGCTCCTGTAGTCCCAGGCGTGAGGAGGCCAAGGCAGGAGGATCGCTTGAACCCCAGGTTGAGGTTGCTATGAGCTGTGATGACACCGTGGTGCTCTACCAAGGGTGAGAGAGTGAGATTCTGCCTCATATAAAACACAGTGATGTCAATATCCTATAAGGAATTTAGTTAGATCTCCCACATTGGAAACTCTATAACACAGTTCAGACGTATGCCTTTGTGGTGACTTCATATGAACCAAAGTGGCACTCTGAGCCCTCTGCATACGTGCGTTTGAAAAGCAAAGGTATCTAGATCATTCCAAACTATTTTGAAAACTCTATGGATAAACCAGGGCAAATCTAATTCTCGAGAATTCTTGCCACTTTTCAAGTGTGTTAAAAGCCTTGTTTTCAGAAAAATAAGACCAAACCTAGTCTTACTATTTCCCCAACTGTAGCAGAGCAGATTTTCCCCCCAAATTTAGAAGAGACATGGGGAATTAAATTTTCTTCTTCAGGCCATTAACATGTATTCAAAGAGAATGAAATAAATGCTCTAAAAGGAAAAGAGACACTCGGTTCCAGACTATCCACACTGGCTTCATTTAACAAAGCGCAAAAGTATTCTATCGCCCTAGCCTACGAGTTCTTAACTGGCAAGATATTCTAGAACCAACAAGAAACAGGTGTTTAATCTACCCACGTGCCTGATGTCAACTTTTGAACATGTGAAGTTTTTACTGACTCTGCAAAGATTATAGCAGAGTTTGTTAAACACTTTGTGCTTTGAAAACACATTGAAGGTGGATTGAATGGGAGAAGTTGCCTGAACGAGCTCTCACTATAAAGGGGTGTATTTTAACTTCTGTTGCATTAAAAGAAAAATTAAAAACATTATATTTTTATAACAAACTAAAATGCACCCACATATCGCAAATTCTATTTCTTGTCTTAAAGGAATACAGACATCTGATCTGACATTTCACTTTCTATTTCTCTAACACTTTTATGTTAGAAAATGCCATGAAGGCTATCTGTAACAGTACGATAAAAATATTTCTGAATGTATATGAAGCACATTGTACCCTATGATTGCACCAATGTACACAATTATGATTCAATAAAATTATAAAAAAAAACAAGTAAAAGCAGCTTATTTTACATTTTATGTTAATAATATCTCCCTAGGACCATGTGTCATAGTGGAAAAATTTAAAAGTTTCAAGAGGGTGGTCTAAACCAATAATGTTTCAGAAAATGTGGTCCATGGACCACTTGTATAATATGTACCTGGGGAGACTTCTTTTTTCTTTCTTTTGACAGTTTTCATTGTTGTTTAACTGGCCTGACCTGGGTTAGAACCTGCCAGCCTTGGTGTATGTGGCTGGTGCCGTAACCACAATGCTGAACCTGGGGAGACATTTTTAAAGGCTGCCTTTTAGTCTAACCCTATAGCCAGGACACCTTCTGCAAAGTTATTCTGCAGATTTAAAACATAATACCCAAATAACAGTTGCTTGAAAATGGGAAAAATTATTTATTTATTTATTTTTATTTATTTATTTTTTGTAGAGACAGAGTCTCACTTTGTTGCCCTCAGTACAGTGCCATGGCCTCACACAGCTCACAGCAACCTCCAACTCCTGGGCTTAGGCGATTCTCTTGACCTCGGCTCCGGAGTAGCTGGGACTACAGGTGCCCGCCACAACGCCTGGCTATCTTTTTATTGCAGTTTGGCAGGGGCTGGGTTTGAACCCACCACCCTCGATATATGGGGGGAGCACACTACTCACTAAGCCACAGATGCCGCCCAATTTATTTTTGCTTTTATTCCTCCTGTTGTCTAATATAGTTGTAATGGGAGAGGGGGCATATGTATCAAATTAATGTGTGGGGAGAAAGAAGCATTCTTAATTAAATGCTGTGGCCCAGGGTGTGACAGTTATCCACAACAGGTTGGCAACAAGCCATCTTATGTTCTGAAATAACTCAAAGGTGGTATGAAAGTATAATGTTCCATGTGCTTGAAATAGAAGGCAAAAAAATTATGGTGAATACCATATGAAATCCAGATCTCTGGGTAAAGGGGGTAAAAATCTTTTAAATATTTTTAACAAATTACATAAGCACGAGGAAATTTGATAACCACTTACCTGAATCAACCTCAACCCTAAAACTGTTGGAGAAATTTGACTTGACTGAACAATTACACGCCACCCCTTTATTTATTTAATTTAAAGTATTCCGTTCTGTTTCAATTTGTTATATGACTAGTCTCCCAATTTTTAATGTTTCTGTCAATATAAGGAAAACATATGTCTCTCTCCTGGCCCATAGTGTTTTCACACAGCATCAGGAAAGCATGGCACTCAGTATTTAACCCTGCCGACGGACTGTTTACAAAGACGAAATGAAAACACAACTGGCAGAGGGGCAGAAACACACCCTGGCTTGTGAAGGTCTGGAGAGAACAAGCCATCCGCACAGTGCGTTGTTTGCCAAGGTCATCTTTTTGAACTTGGAGTCATCCCCTGCATTGTGTGACATTTACATTTATGTTTCCAGAGTTGTCCCAGGAACCAAAATCAGAACAATATCTTTTTTTTTCTTTGCAAATCTTTTAAACTTGAACACTAAAACTAAAGAGACTGACCAAAATATGCGGGCTCAATCCTAATTAGAGTCCTTGGATAATGTCGCGCCATTTTTAAGATAATATCCTGGGTCTGCTAATGTGTAAGTAAAGAAAGATGCGGGACAAGTGTAATGACAACCAAAATGAGCTAAATCTTTCCTAGAAGAATTTATAAATCTTCATTGTCTGAGATGTGTATGAGAACAAACTACAGTAACAGCTTTATGGAAGCCACCAGAGGGGATTCCAGAACTTTGTGACTCAAGACACGCCTCTCAGGGAAGGGAACAGCACATCACATTGATTTTTTGATTGAGCCTTTGACGAGCTGGATGGCGGGTCCCAGCTGAAAAGACAGCTGGTGTTAGGCGTTTCCCATCACTCATGTGCCAAAAAGTACAGTGGGTTCAACTCTGTGATGTTCAACCACATGCTGATTGGGTTCTGTACCTAACATTGTATCAGAAAATAGAACAGAGTGTTTTCATAGAGCAAAATCGAGTATGTTCACACCACATATGGGGTGTTTGGAGTCAAGCTGTCAAAACCAATAACTTGATTAATGCTGACAATCAGCTGAATAATTCAGATACTCTTCAGTATGAAGGAGGAGAGAATCTTTGAGATGTCCAAGTTAATTGATACAGTTGCCATGATGATTGTCAACTTTTTACCGTAGTTTTTTGTTTGATGTGGACGATGGACAGCTCAGTGAACTCTGATTTCTGAGTGTTCAGAAATGGAGGCACATATATTGAAAGAGACAGAGAAAGAGAGAGATTGGTATATAATACTGCTTTTACTAAAACATATAACCATTTTTATCACTTACATTGTGTTTGTAGTTTCAGTATCATTCATATACTAACTTGTTCTTTGCTTTTCTTTCCAAAAATAAGGGAGAATGTAGAAAATATGTTAGCAAAAGACTATATGATTCTATTCCTTAAAGTAGAATAAAACCATAGTATATAAAGGGTATAGATGTTGTTTATAAAGCAGATTTTATGAAGGTAATTGGTGGGATTTCACTTATGGTGCATATTGCAAGGATACATGTCAAATCTATTAAGAGCAGAGTACAAATGTCTTAACCCAACAATTAAATAAGTGAGGTAAAGGCTTTGTTAACCAGTGTGATGTAAGCATTCCAAATTGTGTACAAAATCAGCACGTTGTACCCCATAAATGCAGTAATATACCCAGGTATGATCTAATAAAAAAGCCAAAAATAAATAAATAAAGCAAATTTTAAAAAATAAACATGTAGGTCATCCTGGGTGAGCTTTTCAAGATAACCAAGGGGAGAAATAAGGGAACATGAGTTTTGGAACTTGTGTTTTCAAATAAATAAATAAATACATAAGTCAGCACGTTTTGCTATCCATTGTCAAAATTAAAATAAATAGAAAATCTTTTATGCTGGAAAAACAGATATAATTATAATTGCATATGAAAAAGGCAAATATGTAATATTTTAGTGAAGAATAGACTATTCAATGTATAGTTGACCCTTAGCCAGATATTAATGAATGTTTATTGCAACTACCAGACATTAATTTTATAACTTATTGTATAAAAGTGCTGGCAAGAAGTAAGTTTATAATGTTTTACTAGTCTGAAGAAAGTATCCATTTAAATGTGTTGAGTAGATAATTAATTAAAAAAATGTATGTAGCTATAACAGACGCATCAACATGTTGTAATTAGTGTGAGGGTGACAACGCTAATTTCTCATCCCTACCAACTACTAGTGCTCAGCGGAAACCTGAGTATTAGCGTTTGATTTATACCGCGGCTACTTTGAGTGCCTATTAGAGAAGTTAATCAAATCCGTTTTTGCATTCCTTGTGTGGAATAATTTGAGATGATGTTTACAATTGTTATTAAGTTCCTAACAATCTTTGTTTCTTTCTTCCTATGGTCAGAAAATTTGCAATTTTGAGTTTGTTTCACTTATACATTTATAGAAACAATGTTTCCCTCTGCTGATAGTGCCAAAGAACCAGGCTTGGGTGGTGTAAAATAAATGTCAAAGTTAATTTGCAGTGAAATGTGCACAGCCTTCATTAATAACATTCTGGCAAATTCTAGTGTGATGAAGCTCTCTCTAGGCAAGCATTACGTCGGAAAGGAGGTTTAAACATCCCCAGAGGCCTTCTGTCTCACTGAATCCCATCCTCTGACTTCTGGAAATCATATTATTTTTCATCATACCTTCCCTAACTAAAAGTATCTTGATATTAATCAAAAAATGAGTAAAACTTTTAAAACATTTCAGTAATAAATATGACTAGATAGCAAATAGTAATTACCTTAAATTATACTATCAATCGTATCAATTCTTTTTTGTAGCTGTTTTGTTTTGTTGAAACTGGAGAATTCATATATGACCTCCTATATTATAATATTCAAATAGCAGTAAATTTCAAAATTGTAATACCTTGGAAGAGAAAGAAATAATTCACATTTTTAACTTGAAAAAATTTAAACAAGATTAAACTTAGAAAAAATTTGCAATGGCAACACAAAGAAATCTCAAATACCATTCATTCATTGAGATTGGCCAATTATAAATATTTTTTATATCTGAGTTATTATTCTCTTCCTCTTTCTCATCTTTACCATGGAAATGTGTAGTTAAGTATATACACATATACAATGACACCTGTATGTAACTTGCCATTACATTAAGAGATATTTGAGAATGACCTGCAAGTATCATGACGACTGTGTCTTTAATTTGCTCAGAATTTTTCTTAAAATTTTCCAATCCAAGATTCAGTCTAAGGTCATTTACATTCCCTTTTATCTTTTTTAATCTAAATTGAATTAGCCATTTTTTGTCTTTTGAACCTGCCACATTGTGAAGATCACTGTAGAACGTCCCTCAGATGGGGTATGTCAGCATTATTAGCTCAATGATTAGGAAGACTTCCACCTGTGTTAAGAAGATGCTAAAGTAAGGCCAACTCAGGGTAGTTGCTGAATTACAAAGGACTGGGCTAGTCTAGTATTTAGACTTCAAGACGAAATCACTGTGGGAAATAGTAAGTATGGAGCATCATTCTTGTTTGGGAGGAAAACTGGGTGCAAGGAATAAGAAGAAATGTGTGGCCTCAACATAAAGTAGTTGATAATCAAAGAATAAAATGTATTATATTTGAAGTGACACAAATTTATTCGTGAAGGATAACAAAAAGAGATAAGTCATTATGGAATAAAGATACTTCACAATAAAAAGTTGTAAAGACATGAACTCCTATGACAGATCAATTGTTTTAGAGAGTTTGTAGTTTTTGTTACTGAAAGGAAAAGCTGAATTCAGATTTCACCAGATCTCTGGCTGGATTAACTCTGGTTCCGAAGGCGGACCGCTAAGCTACCTTGCTCAGGAACAATTTATTTTAGGTACCTGAGGTCTATCCACCTTAGCAGGAGAGAGAGCAAGTCTTAGAGAGAGTAAAGCAGTCTTAGAATAGATAGATCTCAGTCTCTAGCAGAGCTTGGTGAGCTTCAGCAGAGAGACGCCGTGCTGGCGTTCTGCAGGCAGGAGAGGAGACAGAGTCAGAGTAAGCAGGTCCGTGATAGAATGCGCATGCTCCCAACTGCCTTCTCCTCCAGCCTGATATAAGGCTGACCTCGTGCCTCTCAACCACAGGTGTAGACACTGCCAGTTCACCACTGCTCTCATCTCGGGAGCTCTCATGCTTGTTAGGAGAGCCAAATCCAGGTGGTACCTCTGGCTCAGCGAGTAGGGCCCCGGCCCCATATGCCGAAGGTGCTGGGTTCAAACCCGGCCTCGGCAGAACTGCAAAACAAAAAAATAGTGGAGCGTTGTGGTGGGCGCCTGTAGTCCCAGCTACTCGGGAGGCTGAGGCAAGAGAATAGCCTAAGCCCAGGACTTGGAGGTTGCTGAGCTGTGTGATGCCATGGCACTCTACCCAGGGCAAAAAAGTGAGACTTGGTCTCTACAAAAAAAAAAAAAAGGAGAGCCAAATCCCTCTCTATGCCCTTTCCACCCAGGTGTTCCATTATTGAACAATACAGGTCTTTCTTATAACTCTCACTCCTCCTAGCCATAGGCTATACGGGCTGCTACACCCAAGTCATTTATTCAACTGTTTACATTAACTTGGTATTTGTTGCCAAAAAATGTCTTCAATTCTATTTCCTACTATAAAGATTAGAAACTTTTCTAGTCCTGTAAAGTATTAAAGCTCTGAATTCTTTCTAACGAGTCAGGTTTTTTTGTTTTTTTTTTTTCTTCTGAGACAATCCATCTTTTGCAGTATCTTGCCCCTAAAAGTCATTCGTAGACGACTTACACTACGGAACATTCTATTCCCTAACTCTTCTCTTAGAGCTGCCGGCCAGCAAGTTCATTTTTCCACTTGGACACTATTGCAGATGACAAGTTTAACAAATGTTAGGCCTCTGCATGGCACAGAACAAGGAATTTCTGGCCTGGGGTATTACTTTCCTAGCTCCCTGCTGCCAAAATGCTAAGCCATTGCTACCTACTTTAGTTTATGGTCAGACTAGCACTCTTATTTATTATCAATCTCTGCTTTAGTCATGATATTCTAAGCTATGTTCCCATAAGAGACAAACTCACAATGTTCAATGGCTTAACTTAATGAAATTTACTGCTCACGTGTAACACTGCCCCGAGGAGAGTTAGATGGTCCCCACCACCAGCTCTGCCATCTTTCCTGAAAGAGTTAACACAAGTATCTGGAGAACCCCGTACTTCTCTAAGATCTATAATTTCTTCTGTTTCCCCATGAACAGCAGAGAGAGAAGACACAGAAGCTTGATAGGACCCTGGGGAGCCTCGTGCAAGAGTTGGGGTGCACCATCCCCTTCAGACACCAATGGACAGAGGCCACTCAAGGCACCAATGACACCGTGAAAGACGTGGAAACTAGAGTGTTTGGGACATCTGAGAGGGAGAGGAAACGGTTTGGTGACCAGTTATCACTGTCTCAGCCACATAAAGTAAGGGAAAATGTTCTATACAATCTTCATAGTATAAAAGCAAAAATCAGTACATTATAGCGGGGCACCTTCAGATAAAAGAAAGGAAAAATGAGTAAATTTGTTAGTGTCCTTATAAGTGCCCACACAAAAGTGAAATAAAGTTGAAATTAATGACATAATAAGGAACATGGATAGTAAATTCCAGAGGTATCTTATTTATTTATTTACTTTTTGGCCTGGGCCAAGTTTGAACCCACCACTTCTGGTATATGGAGCTGGTGCCCTACTCCTTGAGCCACAGGTGCCACCCTTCAAAGATATCATTAAAGAATAGTTGTTTTAGTAGAAGAGTGAATGAAAAATTATGCAAAGGGATCAGAGATATATTTTCTGATTTCTATCTTGGGGGACAGGTAAATAGCTTGCTGTGGCAATATGTAAAACACATCTCATCTTTAAACAGACAAACTTCAGTTTGTACCTGTTGGGTTACCATTTCCTACAAACTGTCATCATCGTGAACTGAACTGGCAGTGAGACTATAATTTCAAAATTATGAAGACAAATGGAGTAGAGATTTTTAAATTGTGGGTTACAGGCATAAAGATATTAGTTAAAACCCAATTAATTGACACAGTCTGCTTATTCTGTTCTCCGTTTATTTATTCATCCAATTCATAGTTAGCACTATGCTCCAAGTAGGGTAATAAACACTAGAGATTCAAAATTTAAAAACAAAAGACCCTCCAACATGGAGGTTCTCTTTTACATTACTAAAAGTTATTTAAAAATTAAAATACAGTATGGGTGGTGCCTGTGACTCAAAGAAGTAGGGCACCAGCCCCATTTACCAGAGGTGGTGGGATCAAACCTGGCCCTGGTCAAAAATACTGCAAAATAAAAATAAAAATAAAATAAAATACAGTATGATAAATACTAAATAGACACACTAGTAGATGATATTCCAGATATTATAAAATTCTGTGTGACTTATTAAATTGTTGAATATGTGCGGGTTGCCTACATATTTTTGTTTTTTTATTTGTTTGTTTGTTTTTGAGACAGAGCCTCAAGCTGTCACCCTGGATAGAGTGCTGTGGCATCACAGCTCACAGCAACCTCCAATTCCTGGGCTCAAGCGAGTCTCCTGCCTCCGCCTCCCAAGTAGCTGGGACTACAGGC
>CAUYON010080801.1:0-16136 GCA_963573935.1 Arctocebus calabarensis | reverse complement strand
GCCGGGCGCTGTGGCGGGCGCCTGTAGTCCCAGCTACTACGGAGGCTGAGGCAAGAGAATCGCTTAAGCCCAAGAACTGGAGGTTGCTGTGAGCAGTGTGACGCCACGGCACTCTACCCAGGGCGATAAAGTGAGACTCTGCCTCTACAAAAAAAAAAAAAAAAGATCATTAATTCAATTATTTTTGAAGGAAGTTCAAAGCACAGTAAGTATATTCCTGTCTTTTACTTTTTTTTTTTTTTGATCAACATAATTTAAGTGTGCACAAATTTTAACTATAGGTTCAAGTGTGCGGTGAGATAAAAAAGGTTGAAAAACACTGGCCTACAGGGATCTCCGGAGTGGTCACTGACGACCACTGACCCAAAGATTCAGCAGCAAAACGTGAAAGAAGGGACAACACATTGTCCGAGGTCCCAGCACGTCGACTGCCTTCCTCACCACCCAGCACAACCTGGAGCCTTTGTCCAGCCCATACCCCTCAGTCACAGCCCTATAAGGGCATGTGTGGAGAGCACCCACCAAGCCTAGCTAAGACCACCACCAGCAGCTGACCTTGTGCTACTTTCAAAAATAAGGCTTATGACGGCTCTGGAATGGTTTGAACAATTTTATCTGGCCCTGACCACCCTCTGAAAAATATATCCAGTTTTCCTCCTATTTCCCTATCATCTCCTATTCTCTTTCTTTTCTCTGCCCCTGAAATTGCTTATCTTACTTAAGTAAACAAACACAGTTTTTGACTAGTTGCAAAACTCCAGTGGTTAACAGTGCACACAGCATTTCTGATCTAATCCCTGCTTATACACACCAGGATGTTCCTGAGAGATTGAGGCCATGGTTGATTTTCCTCGCTCCTGTCAATGTCCTGAGTGTCCTTGGCCTACTCTGGACATACAATTTCCTAAGCATAAGTACATGTTCTCAGCATTTCCCTTGGCTATATCTAATTCCTTACATGTGGATAGACTGGTTTTGTCTATAATCACTGTTTATTTCCTTAGTACATTTTCTATCTACTGCAAGTCTGCTGCCAAATGCCTAAAAGCTTTCTACTTTGAAGCACAAATCAGTAGAAAAAGATGAGAGATACACAAAAAGTAAAAGACAAATACTTCTTTTAAACAAAAGCTGAATGTGGTTTAACTCAAACTGAGTTTTGGAATTATACCAAAGCCAGTATGCAAAACCACCCTGACAAAAGCAGACAAAGCACTGTAAATAGCAAGTTAGTGAATCAATACAGCAAAGCAATGTGGGTCTAGAAAAGGCATCCTGCAATGTGGTCTCCAGAGTGCTAATGTCGTGAAATAATGTATTAAAGGAGTTACATTTTCTAAATTTTGCCTTATTTTTTTTAAATTAAATTTTTTTTTTTTTTTGGAGACAGAGCCTCAAGCTGTCACCCTGGATAGAGTGCTGTGACATCACAGCTTACAGCAACCTCCAATTCCTGGGCTCAAGAGAGTCTCTTGCCTCCACCTCCCAAGTAGCTGGGACTATAGGCACCCACCACAATACCCGGCCATTTTTTGGTTGCAGCCGTCATTGTTGTTTCGTGGCCCCGGGCTGGATTCAAACCCGCCAGCTCAGGTGTACGTGGCTGGCGTCTTAGCCCCTTGAGCCACAGGAGCTGAGCGCCTTTTTGATTTTTTAATCCACATTATTCCAATGTAAATTTTTCTTTATTTAAAGAAAAATTGAAATGATACTTTGAAGAACTACTTCATTCTCTCCTATATGCTGACAAGAACCCAGACTATTCCCACCATGACTAAGTGATATAAAGAATTAACCACTACTGGGCAGCGCCTGTGGCTCAAAGGAGTAGGGCGTCGGCCCCATATGCCAGAGGTGACGAGCTCAAACCCAGGCCCGGCCAAAAACACCGAAAAAAAAAAAAAAGAAAGTAGCCACTACTAAGAACCAAGATCTTTTGGATTAGTAATAAATCAACTTGCAGGCAGTCAGAATTATTACGCTCAAATTGGAAGAAGTTGAATACCTCCAAACCATTTTGTTGCTGAAAAATTATCCTCCCAACTGAGAAACTAGTAATATATATTAAGCATGGAAAAAAATCTGCGTTCAGTTCCAAAGGCCCCTATACTACTGCTTGTTTTATGTTTCTGAAACATTTTGCTGTTGGTGATTTATTTCACATCCATGTGGCCAGCCATTTGTTTATTCTATTGCATACCATCTGTTTTTCAGTAGAGAGGTTTCAAGTTCTTCTCATTCCCTACTTCACATCCCACAGAAAACAATTTACAATAGATATGGATTTAAATCTTTTGGATTCACGTGGAGTTGGTAATGTGAGCTGCCTTTCATTTATATTTGGCAAATGCTTTAATGGGATTACCAAATTGTGTTATTACGAGGTACTTATGGAGAGACAACACCTTTTTTTTTATAATGACAAATGATGTTAACAGTTTCATTTTGGGTGTTGAGTACCAGTACAGAAGATTTCACTAACGTTACAGGAAATTGCACCGATTGATACACACACCCTGCCCATATCTTTTATTTCTGAAAGTCAAGAGGTATATATATCAGGAGGTGGTGGGATCTATAATTGTGGGGAATAAATGCCAAGTTGCTCTACTTTTGAGGGGATGTTATCATTTAACCCACAGACGAGAGAGCTATGTCTTGTTCTTACATGTTCAGGTTATTACCTAAGCCCAACGATCATGGCCTTGCTTGTCTAGGTACACACAAGTGAAAGCAGTCCCCAGACTTCCCCAAAGAACAGTTAATGCCACAAATTTCAGCTCTTTAGCGCCCATTTATTCTCATTCTATGGCTCACTTTGATTTGCTCTAGTGAAGAGATAACCATTCAGAGAGACAACTTTCTGCTGAAACCACACAGATTTTTTTGAAGAGTGTTAATTACCATTTTCATAAGAATCCTTTCTGCTTTCGTAGAGAGGAGGTATCTGATGACAGGGCCCAGTAGCTGTCCACAGTTCATGGTTGACATCTGAGGGCTGAGAAATGTCTGTCTTGAGGTCTACTTGATTTTCCCTAGTCCTTACCAGATCAGAATAAGACATATTTGGGGGTGATATGGCATCCTGATGGATACCTGATGGATTTGGTTTGTTGAAAGTGTTAAGCGACATTTGTACTAAAGCTTCATTGATGAAGAATGAATTTTCATGACATAAACTCTCAGATCGATTAAGTCCCATTACCTGTGTAAAGAAATACAGAAAAAGTACAATAAATTTTCTGGCAACTTAACAAAAGTCTCAAAAAGTATTTATTCCTAATAGAGTCTAACAATTAAGATTTCAGTTAAGAGTAAGGTCAGAAAGAATTACCACTTACTCTCTCCTCCCACACCTTTTAATGAGCTAGCACCAAAAACTTCAATTTGTTATGTATGGCCTATCTTAAAAGGACAAAACAAAGCAAGGAGTAGTGTTCTATAATATTAAAGTGGCATTTTCACTTTTTCTAAATAAAAAAGTTGAAAACATAGCCATATAGACATGAGGAATTTACTCAACTTGAAGGGAAAGAGAGAGACAACAGATTTGTCTTATAAATTTATCAACTTTTACAACCTTATGAATTATCAATAAAAAGCATACATGCACATAGCCCAGAAAAATAAGACCAATGGAATAGTCGAGCAAATAAGTGAGTAACTCTTACTAGTAAAATGGATTTTGAATGTCCTGTACCAAATTTACAAAGAGAGAATAAACTTAGTATAACAGAATAGTATCAGTTATATACTTGCTAAATTTAATACCTGTAACGTACAGTAACAGCTAATCGATCTACTAAAAGGTATGTCTACATAGAACCGTTAACAATATATGATATGGGGCAGTGCCTGTGGCTCAAAGGAGTAGGGCGCTGGCCCCATATACCTGAGGTGGCGGGTTCAAACCCAGCCCCAGCAAAAAAAAAAAAAAAAAAAAAGAATGTATGATATGTGTAGAGAGAGGGTTCTTTTTTTTGAGATAGCCTCAGTCCCGTCACCCTGGGTGTAGTGCCATGGTGTCATAGCTCACAGTAACGTCAGACTCTTGGGCTCAACCAATCCTCTTGCCTTGGCCTGCCAAGTAGCTGGGGCTATAGGTCTCCTGCACAACCAGGCTATTTTTAGAGACCAAGAGGAGGGTTTCACTCTTGCTGGGGCTGGTCTTCAACTCCTGAGCTCTAGCAATGCACCGGCCTCGGCCTCCCATTGTGCTAGGATTATAGGCCTGAGCCACCTTGCCTGGCCTGACAGGGCTCTTAAAGTCCTGGAAAACAGCCCAACCTGGCCTTCCCTACACAACTTCCTTCTGTGTTTCTTCCTTAGGCAAGAGCGTGTTTTAGAGCAATGGTCCCCAACCTTTTTGGCACCAGGTAGCAGTTTCACAGAAGGCAATTTTTCCACAGATGGGGTGAGGGGCAGGTGTCAGGATGATTCAAGCACATGACAGGTCCAGCTCAGACCATCAGGCATTAAATTCTCAAAAGGAGTCGGCACCTAGATCCCTCCCCCATGCAGTATACGGAAGGGTTCCCGCTGCTATGAGAATCTAATGCCTCTGCTGGTGTGATCGGAGGCGGAGCTCAGGCGGTGACGCGAGCCACGAGCCACGGGGCGCAGCTGTAGATACAGAAGAAGCTTCTTGCACTGCTTGCAGTTCCCCTCCTGCTGTGCAGCTGGTTCCTACCAGGCCAGGCACTGTACAGGGCCCAGGGAAGGGGGTGGAGACTGCAGTGTTAAGAGTACAAAACTCCAACGATCCCATAGGGCCTGAGCCTTGAACCTTCTCCTAATTGAAGATGAGCCACATATGCACAGCCTCTGGAAAGTTCCCAGCTCTGGCTACCTCCAAATTGAGGAACCCTCGTTAGCTCTTACCCAAGAACCGAAAGGACAGATATCTGGTGAACACCCCGGGCACGACCAGGCCCAGCCCCTTCTGGAAGCGCGTACCTCCTCGCCGCGCACGGGAAAGGCGGCGGGGAGGCTCCGCTGGCGGCCGTGCCCGCAGTGACCCAGCACGCCGGCGCGCTCCCTCTCCACCAGCCGCTGGCCCTCCCTCAGCCGCTCCAGGCTGTGCTGGTACTCCTGGCGCTGCTGCTCCAGCTCGCCCCGGCCGCGCAGCAGCCGCTCCTCCTGCGCCCGGCACTGGCGCTCGCGCTCCCGCAGCCCGCGCTCCCGGGCCGCCTGCGCGCGCTGCTGCTGCTCCCACCCGCGCTGCCAGCGCCGCTGCTCCTGCTGCAGCCGCCGCTGCAGCTGCCCCGCGTCGGCCGGCTCCTCGCGGGCCTTCTCCTGGTCCTGCGCGGGGCTGCCTCGGAGGAGAGGGTGGCGGAGGGCCAGGCCCTCCTGCTGCCGGAGGACCAGCTTGTGGAGCTCAATGTGGCTGTCCTGAATGGTCAAGGCGGCCTGTGGGGCGGACGAGAGGGAAGATAAGGCAAGGCGGGCGGCCGTATCGGCGGCCCCGTGGGTTGGGACTACCTCCAAACGCAAAACTCAAGCCTAAATTTCTCCTGATATTTCTGCCCTTTGTCTAAGTTACTTCCAAAGACAGCCTTTGGGGTTCAAACAGGTTTCTCTACATCTCCCAGTGGAATGACCCAGAAATTTGTAGAGAAAAGAAACAAAGCACAAAATCAACTGCCACCCCCTGTTGTGGGAACTGCTCTGTTGCTGGGTCCTGGGCAATGTTTAAGCAGTTCTCTGAGTAAGAACTCCAGGGCCCTGCGCTCCCGGTCTACATCCCATTCTCTTTCTGGTCTTCCCGATGATTCATGAGACTCTAAGACTCTATATAAACCTAGTAGCATCCTTTGGGTTCCAAGTCAGAAATTTCTTAAGCTACCCTGCTTTTTGTTTGTGTGTTTGTTTTTGTTTTTTTTTTTTGAGACAGAGTCTCAAGCTGTCACCCTGGATAGAGTGCTGTGGCTTCACAGCTCACAGCAACCTCCAATTCCTGGGCTCAAGCGAGTCTCCTGCCTCCGCCTCCCAAGTAGCTGGAACTACAGGCGCCCTCCACAACGCCCGGCCATTTTTTAGTTGCAGCCGTCACTGTTGTTTGGTGGGCCCGGGCTGGATTCGAACCCACCAGCTCAGGTGTACGTGGCTAGCACCTTAGCCCGCTGAGCCACAGGCGCCGAGCCAAGCTACCCTGTTTTTATAAAGACATAAAAATAAAAGTCAACTATTTGGAGACTTTTTACAACACAATACCCAAGAATGGCAGTTAATACCATTTTTAGGAGATACTTAAGTGCCTCAAGCTTGTCTCATTACTGTTTTATCTTTACATTATAGCAGGAGGGTCATCCATAAAAGATGAAGCTGAAATTTATTTTTTTTTAATAGATCACTCACAGGAGAATGATTAAGGGGAAGTAGATCCTCTAAAGTCCACAGGACACTACCAACTGGATTTAAAAAATATTTTGAGTTACCATATCTGCCTATGAAAAGTCTGGCAGGATCACAGGAAATAATTACCAAGATTTGGAAGGATTCCACAAAACCAAAAAAAAAAAATGTTCTGTGAATGCCCTTGGAAGCTTTTTAATTTTAAAAGTTCCCCCTTTAAAGTGCAAAGAAGTACAGAAGGAACAAATTGAAAATGGACACATACTGGGTGTGCGTGTATGTTTTGACTCAGTACGAGAAATCATTACTCTCCAAGGGATAAATTCACATTATTCTTTCCTAAGAATTTTTTCTGCTATCCATGTTACAGATGTCGGGAAGATGGGGCATTTGATCATTAGTTCTTGGTTCGATCAGCAGTCTCCTATATTTTTGAAAGTTAAAGAACTAAGGTATCTTTTAAATTCATACCTATCTTAAAATAAGACTTAGAAATGTATTCATAGGGGCTTTTTGAAACAAAATTCATATTGGTAAATATGAAAATTAATTTTTAAAAGTTCAGACTCACCTGAATATTTGATTAATGGTTTTTGACAGTTGTTATAAAGAAAACAATGATTATCATTGAAAACAGGTACTAATTACAGGGATCATTAAATATGAAATAATTAGCACATAATAATAAACCATTCAGACTCTGCTGACCTGGCTAGAGAAAATTATAGACTGTACATCACCACTTAATTCTAAAAAAGCCTAAGGCCATTAGTATGGCAAAAACAGAAATCCAACATTTTACATGTCAAAACTACCACAGGCAATAACTCTCAAGTAACAATTACAACTGGTATGATTACATGCTGCCATTAAGTATTCTTCATGTCTACCTAATGTCTGGGATAAGATCATCCTCTTCCCTGGCATAGAAGTAGAATTTGAAGTTCATTTAAAGTTAAATGAATATCCCGTCTTCACACTTAAAGTTTACATCTATATTTAGTATGGAGAACAGCACCTGTTTTTCAAGTTTAAGGAAACTCCCAACTTGTTCTCTCTCAGCTTTGCTAGAATATCTGTGTCCTTTCCTTTTGCTTGGCCTATGCCTCCTTTTTAACTCTATTCTCCTAATACAGGAATCAAATCTCATTTTCATCTGATTCAAAATGCTCATATAAAAACTCCAGTCATGCATAAGAGATTCAGCTTCAAAAGAGATGATTGTGCCATGAACAGAAATCTTTCAGAGCCATGGCCTTGGACCAGCTCAAAAGCTTTGGTTAAGAGAAACCACTGTAGACTTTGATATTTCCCTTGAGGCTTCAACCCAAGGTGTTGCAAAAATTAGATCATTTAGGTCACCAGGCCTTTCTAAACCTTGAATTCACACGGGACTGTATTTAGGGTTGAAAAGAAGAAAGATGACCTTGTGAGTGTTTCATCAGGCAACACAAGCCAGGATGCTCAATGTTTTATCCCTCAAGAGTTAACAGATGATACTCAAATTGTATTCTTTTCTCAGTTGACATTCAGAAGAAAGAATATTTGTTTTACATGATAAATTGATCTCTGAGATCAGCATATTTAATGTAAGACTCTGAAGGTACTCTTATTAATTTTTTTTTTTTTTTGAGACAGAGTCTCATTTTATCGTCATACCTCACAGCAACCTCAAACTCTTGGGCTCAGCGATTCTCTTGCCTCAGCCTCCCAAGTAGCCGGGACTACAGGCACCTGCCGCAGCAACTGGCTTTTTTAAAGAGACGAGGTCTCATTCTGGCTCAGGCTGGTCTTGAACCAATGATCTCAGGCAATCCACCGCCTGGACCTCCCAAGTGCTAGGATTAGAGGTATGAGCCAACGTGCCCAGCTCTTACTAAATATTGAATAAAGCAAGGGGCTTCCTATCACTGTTCTTTAGCACATTTTCCAAAGGTCTAGCAAAGCAGTGAGCTAAGAAAGTGAATTTGGTATAATTATGGAAGAATAGTCATAATATTATTTTCCAATTTTTATTTTCTACCTGGAATACTCCAAAGAATCAATGGAAAAACTATTAAAACAAAAAATGAAGCTTTTTTTTGTTGCAGTTGTCATTTTAGCTGCCCTAGACTGGCTTCGAACCTGCCAGCCTTGGTGTATGTGGTTGGCGCTATTGCTATGGGCACCGAGCCTCTAAAGTATTTTTTAATCAGTAAATTAAGCAATTGAATGCCTTGAGATTATCCAGCCCTCTAATCCTAACAGGAAGCATGACTTTTATGCCTATTTTTTCCTTGAAAGACAGTAAACATCTGAGGGTGGGCTTCATGTGCCAGCCCTCAGCACAGGGTCCAACACAGAGATGCAGAAATAGTGAGTGGATGGACAAGCTCAGGAGTGAGGCAGCCTGTGAGTTGTTTAACTGCTCTCAAGGCCTGCAGCCACATGTGGAAGTGAAAAACGTTTAGGTGTGAATTTAAGTTTTCACCAGAAAATGTGAAGTCAAGCTATACTTGCCTAGGAGTTTCATAGAAAACATCAAGCCACATCACACTCGTCAATATTTTTTAAAAATATGATGTGTTTTATGATTTCAGAAAAGGCTCATAGGCAAGGCGGTGGTGGTATTGCCTGGTGATTACAAAACCAGGTGGAGTTCAACATGTTAACTTAGAAGGTTGGCATTCTTTTAAGAGTGTCCGCTACCCCTCAAGTGTTCCTAATTTTTAAAGTCTGGGAATCATCAAAGTAGATTGCATTAAGAGAAACATTCTCAAGGTCAATGATTAAAGGAAGGTAGTTACCTGAAGGCTATATAAGAGACGGGTTAAATTCTGTATAGCTTGTACAATCTGAAAAAGAAGATCATAAATATCAAATTCTTAAAAAAGCTTTCATTATCCACAAATAAAGAGATGCTAGTGATATATTTGACATGTGTAGCTCACCTCAGACTGTGAAGAACCTGCAAAACTTCTATATTCCACCTAAAATACATAAAAACATAAGAACATGAATAACACTTTACTTTTGAAAAGCTGCACTGTGGGGTCCCAAAATGTACGACCTTAGGTAAATCACTCTCTACACTTGATTACCTCATCTATCATGACCCAGTTTCCTCCCAGAAATAAAAGCCTATAGAATTAACCAACCACTTGACAATGACAGCCGCCTCCATGCAAACTTGGTGTTTGAGATGCATGACAATTTTTACCCAACCATCCCTTAAAGCAGCAAAGATGACAGTATGGAAGTCTGCAAACTCTAAGCGACAATATTTACCTTGTACAAACCATACTGTAAACTGAGCTCTCTGTGCTCAAGTTGAAGGGCGTCCTGGACGAGCCAGATTCGGAAGTCAGAGAACACCATGCCTGGCCTCTGTCCGTCTAAATGTGTGAGACTCACAATGCTAAAATAGCCAGTGTGTGGGAAAAGGAACCCAGACCCAGAGACAACCCGAAGGGGAGCGCTTAGCTGGGCTGCTCCAGATCCTTCCGTGGCTAGAGTTCCCGGAGCAGTGATGCCTTGCAGAAGTACCATCAGCAGAGGCCATGAATGAGGTTGCAGGAGATCATCTGCTCCTTGGGGAAGGGGCCTCTGCCCCTTGTCTCTCTCATAGCACGTATCAAGGACTCCTGTAAATTGTGAAGGTGTCCAGTCTCTGGAATTGAACTGCATGTCTGTTTATTCCTTCACTGTCTGCCTTCTCTCCCTAGGAGGTAAGCCAGTGAAGGGTAGGCCCTTAGCTGTATGCTCTGTATCTTCAAATCTCAGAATGATGCCTAGCATGTAATAGACACTCAATAAATGAATGGCTAACTTGAATTGGATGGCACTCCATTCAATAAATAAATATTAATCACCCACAATAAACTTCACGTGTTATGCTATGGGACATAATCAAATTCCCCCCTTTCCCAAGGACCTACAATCTCCTGTATGCTGCTTTCTTATGTCTCAGAAGATCTGATTTTAAGTAGTCAAAAAAAAGTTTACTAGAAGTATTTATTCTGTAAAATTGGGATTCAGTCAAAAGGCTGCACTCAAAGACCCCCAAAGGACACAGGTTCCCCACCTGTGACTCATTCTACTTGCCTATCCACACTCCACTGCTTTTGTAATAAGACCATATGGTATAGAATTTTCATGCTCTATAAAAATTAGAACCACAGAAATGAGTTGGACTGTGCTACCTGTGGTTGCTTACACCACCAGGTTGGATATGAGACAGGAAAGGTCACACCATCTTTTTAAATGGAGTCCGTGCGCCACCTCGTGGTGAGTTTGCATAGCTGCAGTTGCTGATTCACAACACTTATTTCTTGCTTTTGGGTTACAGATGTAATTTTTTAATTTTCAGAAATTTGTTTTAGCCTTACCTTGTTAAGGAAGGTAATAAAAAAATACATTAAATACTTTAAAAAAATTTTATTTCAAGTGATACTTCCCTATATCTCAGCTCATTTAGTTTTTCAAAATGCCTTGTTAAGGGCAAATTTTGCAAATAGGTTAATCTAGCAAAGAACCTGGTCACTTAATCTCACTTACCGATCTTACTCTCATGTAACTAGAGAAATATTTAAGGGTAGAGCCACCACAACTCCCTACACAAGATTAAACTATCACTGACCAACTTTTTCTTTCTTTTCTAATAATACAAAAGCAGTTGGAAACAACAGACTTCAGACACGAAGGTGAAGTCAGCGCTGAAAAGAACGAAAAGCAGCAACATTTTAAGAAGGAAGTCAGAAAGCTTACAATTATAACAAAAGTAGGGTAAAATATTGTATTTCTATAATCATTTTGACTTGTGAAGTTTAAAAAAAGAGTACAAAGGCACAGTTGTCTTTTCTAAATTTTTTTTTAAATCCTTGGATGTGGTTATGAGACATAAAATATATTAGATATGTAAGAGAAGATCTGACATTTGTCATTTTTCCTCATGGACAGATATTGGTTGCTGTAACATACCTAAAACCCGCTGAACCCCAGACAGGCCCAAAGAGGCCAACTAGACACCTCTCAGAATCATATTTTTATTCTTTTCCCCCTTTCTGACATCTCAATTTCATTTGAAGTTAATGGAAAGTTTTATGCATTTAAATTTTAAAGAGAGTGTTACCACCTCTGTATATAGAAGTTTAGTCAAATAAAAAGCATTTGGAACAGCTTTGCTCCAGCAAAAAATTGGGTAAGGTTAATTTAAAAACTAGGTGAAGTATGGGTGGTGACAGGAAATCAACTTTGAAAGGAAAGAAAGTTCAAGGAACTATGACAGCAGCAAGAATATTAAAAACAAAAACCAAACAAAAAGAAAAACATGTTTCAATTACTTTGGCACCACCTGGTTGCCTAGGGACTGTCTCACGGCCAGAGGTGCCCAGTGTGGGGGGTGAGGTGAGAAGCAAAGTTTTGCAGGGCAGAAAGCAAGACCAGAAGTCAGGCAGCGCAGACACACAGGTACACACGAGAGTTTTCAATCTGCTTTAATAACTTTTCAGTCATTTCTTTGTTTACACCTACATGACATAAGAAGAACAAGCACATTCGGAGAAGGAATAAGTTAGAAAGTTTATGGAGTATTGCAATCAGTTGCGAACAATTCAGAAAAGCACTCTCATCCCAGTCCTTCCCGCTGACAGAGCAGGCCCTGAAGCTATTTCATGACACACAGGAATCAGTGCACAATACCTTCGCCCCTGCATCAGACACTGCCAAGTCGGTTACCACACCCTGGATCCCGGGATCCACATCCCAACAGCCTCTTCCTTCTCTCCCTTCTGGGACTAGTGCTGGAAGCACACCATTGAGACAGAGACAAAAGGACAATATCAAACAGCAGCCAGCCGACGGGGTCTGCACACAGCTGACACACATTTTGAAATAAGAAACATCACAATACATATTGAACCTTCTTTTCTGAGGTGCTGAGACAGCACAGACAAAGCATCAGTCCCTGCCCACATGGAGCTTACAAGCTAAGAGACACCGAACTGGCAAAAGCACAAGTGATGGTCATCTTTTACTTCTTTCTGGCGCTGCCGTGTTCTTGTGCTGTTGGTGGTACAGAGAGGGTAGGTTCTACATTTCACTTTCCTTAATAGGAAAAAGCCTCCTGGGGAGGGTGAAATTTCAAACAGGCGCTGTAGAACAAAAACAAGGTCTCTTGGCAGACCAGAGTCTGTATAGAGGCTCTCCTGTGGCCACTACGAGACCAGCAGGTGGTAAATAAGGTTTGGAAGAGGGAAGAGTCCAAAGGCAGGAGGGAGAAGCCATCTTTCTAAGGCAGCTGAAGACGGCTAATAGCTTAGGGTCTCATAGTCACACAAACTGAAAATCTACCCCGATTTCTGAGTAATTTACTTTGTAACAATTTCCAAATGTGTTTTTATTCTTGCATTTCTCCCTTATGCCTTAAATTCACAAATACTATAAAATTCTGTACATTAAGAAGATACAGAAACTAGTCCAGAAATACTTTTAAGTACCAAATACAGATTTCACTTCATCCATGAACTCTCCATTGGAGGATTTCATTTGTTTCTTTAGCCAGGTGAGCTCAGTTAAAAGTTCTATTATACCCACCTCACACTGATTAAAACAACTTTTCAAAGCCCTTTCACACACAGTATTTCATTGGAACCATGTGTACCAGGGACCCCCATAAAATAGATGTTTACTCTGTGACACTGTTTATAATTATTCACTGTCATTTTGAAACTTTATTTCAGATAAAGGAAATTATTTTTATTATTCCTTTAAATTAATGGAAATACTTATGTCTTTGGAATTAATGGAAGTCCTCTTGGACTCCCAAGGCCTCTTCAAATACAAAGTTGTTTTTGTCTAAATGGAAACTGCTTTGAATGACACATATCCGCTAAAAACCAAGCTTATTGTAACTTGGCCAACCTTATTCATTTATAGTGGAGAAACATTTTATCCCGATTTTTCTGTCATTCAAAAAATGGTTATATTACTGGGTGCTGTTCTTAACTCTTACGAAGATGCCAAAGGCATTACCAAGGAATTGGCCATTCTCTTTCTGCCAAACGAAGGCAGAAGAATGGAACATAGACCTGCCCTGTGTTCAATTCCACGGTGGGTGAGAGGGTCTGCAGTGGACAGAACTTCACTGCAAGTAGATTCTACTCACCCATCAGATTAGTCTATTGAGGACTGAAAATAGAGGGCTACTCTTAGCTGATGGCCACACACTGGCGCAAGCCTGACTGCGAAGGACCCAGGCCTCAAAGTCAAGCACACAGCAGGCTGACTCAGTTATAGACCTTCCTCTGTAGAGGATCTTTTGTCCTTAACAACTTTATAAAGAGAATCAAACTCTTGTAGCACCATGTTACAATCCAACCCAGAAGTGAGGTGACCTTTGGGGCACAGAGGACCCCACCACCCTGCCCGTGCACCTCTCCTCTGAGTATCTGACCAGTCTGTAAAGAGCTCTCAACAGGTCTAGCAAATGCTATGAGTGTCCATTTGGAATTCTCCCAAGGCACAGGTGATGTGGATAAAGAGGGGGAGAGCCTTCATCACCCAGCCTAAAGGGAGGCAGGGACAACTACACGTTCCGGGCAGCCGCAGGAGCGGTGCGGAGCTTCCCAGGCTGCCCCTGGCCAAGGCCAAGAGCAGCAAATCCCTACATGTATTTTTAGACAGAGCTTCCTCAATGGCATAATGAGCTTCTTCTTTTAAAAGGAAATCACCCAGGGCAGTACAACTCCCCTGATGAATCTGGGCTGTGCCAAAATGAAAAACATATGTGCTCATTCTGAAAATAGAAACCCAGGATTAGATAAAGCAGAACTCGAGAGGGGAAATAATTATTGGTGCTGGTCAAAAAAAAGTATAGAATTAAAAAGCCATACTGCTCCTATACATCTTAATTAAACAAGGAATGTTGTTAAAGAAGTTCTAAGACCATTTAATCTTCCAATCTCTATTTACTAAGGACCTTTTACATCCTGCATATAAGGAGATGTGGAAATAAGGTTTTACCACCCAGGCACAATGAAAAATATTTATGTTCTTCTATTAAAAACCTTTGGAACTAACCATTTAGCTTACAACCATATGAGTAACAGTATTAAGTGGGGTCTGAAAAATTACCTAAACTAAGTCTCTACATTCTGTTGTTCTGTATTTAAAAGATATTGAAATAGTGTTTTAATAAATGAATTCGGACCTGAAATAAACTGTCTGATGATTAAGAAATTTTCTACCTTTAATCTTCTGCCTTTAACCATACCACTCAACCTTGTATGTGTGTGTGAGAGAGAGGGGAGAGAAAAAGAGAGGGGAAGTATGTGTATATTTCTATTTTCTGAGTTTTTTCTCAGTTGATGTATATGAGATTAAGTTTTAAAAGCTTACTCTCTAATAGACAGCACAAACATTTTTTTAAAAAAGTTAAAGATCTTTCAAAACTGTATTCAATAGCTCACAGTAGAGGCAGGGTAGAGTTTGGAGAAGGCATAATAACACTTGCTGGGAAACGGAGCAGTACAACCCACCAACCACTTTTCAGGTTCTTGTCCTCAGAACACCAATGCCATTATTATATACAGATATAATATTTATTTATGACTAGCATATGTATCCTCAAGTTTTTTTTCCTAATTTAAAAAAATACGTTAAGTCCCCTCCAAATAGGGACAGAATCGTTGCCCTCATTGTACGTGACCTTCTAAGCTCCAGGCATGGTGTTCAGGCTCAGGGCCAAGGCCCACACTTTCACTTACAAGCAGTAGGCGATCCTGGGACGTCGTGAGAACTGGATGTGTCCGTCAAGACAGATTCTCCACAACCGTCCTCCGATGACTGACTTACATCGCTTGTCTGTGAGGCCTTCACTGCAACTTGTAGGCTCTCAGCTAAGAGGGAAAAATAAAAGTAAGTTTAAAAAACAAAACAAATATATGTATATAGTTTAATCTAAACCAGGGTTTGGAAAAGTGCATTTGCCTATGTCTGTTTTTTATACGGCCCAGGAGCTGAATATAGTTTTTACATTGTTAAAGGACTGCTAAAACACACACGCGTGCACACACACACACACACACACACACCCTAGACAGTGCGTGACCTGCAAATCATAAAAGTATTAACTATCTTGCCCATGACAGAAAAAATGTATAGACCTGAAATCTAGACTAAAACTTTTAGCATCATGTTATGATAGAGAATTAACACAATAAAAACGTATAAACTTACTATATAAAATACCTCCAATGTAACTTTCATTACATTAGTATGCTGAAAAACCTTCCAATAGTCCAACTAATTCGGATACAATATCAGCATTAGGATTTTAAAACCTGTTATCAGCAATATTAGATATTGTTCAAAAAAGTATTTCCCCGAACTTGCCTGTACAAATACAGATCCCCAATCTTCCCTCTAGACTTTCTGGATCTGTTTCTCCAGACGGGGAAAAAAAAGAAGATACTCTGAGGATTTCGACTTTAGCTTAAGGTCAGCTTAAGAAACATCATACCCCAAAGGAGAAGATTTTGTTTATAATAAAAGATGGTCGACTAGCATGTAGAATAGCATAATGTTGAAGACCCTACAAGTATTTCTATGTATTGTTCAATGACTCAATTCTGAAAATACTCATTGAAAATCAACTCTGTTCCGCTCGGCGCCTGTGGCTCAACGGGCTAAGGCGCCAGCCACGTACACCTGAGCTGGCGGGTTCGAATCCAGCCCGGGCCCACCAAACAACAATGACGGCTGCAACCAAAAAATGGCCAGGCGTTGTGGCGGGCGCCTGTAGT
>CAUYON010080799.1:0-19182 GCA_963573935.1 Arctocebus calabarensis | reverse complement strand
TAAAAAGGCATCTTTCCTCCATTTGACACTAGGAATTTACTAACTACTTAGAATTCACAGTTACTTAATTTGGGACATTTACATAAATATTGCTTTTACATGGAGGCACTTTTTAAAGGAAAATTCTGTCTTGCAGTATTCCTATTTTTATTCAGAAATCTGAGCTAGGCAAAGTAAGGTACAGAGTAGCAAAATAATACTTTAAATACAATTGAATTTTTCTTCTAAAACATTTCTTGGGTGTCTGGTTTAAAATGTCAGTAGGCCAGGACATTGACTCACAATTCCCAGCAAAGTAACAGATGAAGGTTTAGAAGAAGAGAAATATGCCACGATCTGAAATATTAATGGTGTCAACCTCCTACTGGAATCTGGGTGGAATTCTGTAAGGTCAACAGATATGCAGTGAGAAAAAAGATTCTCACCATTGCATTCTTCCTCCCGTGCAGAACAGCTCCCTGATGAGAAAGTAAGAAGATCCCTGCGATGCTCAGAGATCCAGTTTTGGACTAGTAAGAAGAGCAGCCCTCCTTCGTCTGTAGCGATGCTGCTTTCCCAAGTGCCAGAGAAACATCCTGCCTCCTTCTCCTCTGTTCTGATAAATACAGTATTTAGAGGAAGACACTCTTGGAAGATGGGAGGACTGGTGCCAGGAATTGCGATGAGCGAGGGTTGCAGCTTAGTGGAGTTGAGGTGGGGTTTCTTATTAATTTTTGTGGACTGAAGTTTTGTGTGCCACAAAATTCATATGTCAAAATCTAAACCCAATGTGATGATGTTTGGAGGTGGAGTCTTTGGGAGGTTGGTAGATAATGACTCCTGGATGGGGGAGTCATTAGTGCCTTGTAGAAAGAGGCCAGAGGGCTGAGAGCTGGTTCCATCTCCCTCCAACGTCTGAGGATACAATGAGAGGGAGGCAGCCTCCTACCTAAAGGGGCTCCTCGCCAGGTCTCCACTGGGGTGGCACCTGATCTCAGACCTCCAGGCTCCAGAAATGTAAGAAATATATTTCTGCTATGGGTAAATCACCACAGCCTTAAATGAGCTAAGACCCTAATAATGGCTCTACACATCCTGGGACCCTGTTGTTGATAGGGTCACACTCAAGCAGCACAAACTACAGTGTGCCCTTGACCCTGTTGTTGATAGGGTCACACACAAGCAGCACCTGGTGACGAGGTGTCCTGAGGGAATGTAACTCTTCCCGCATCACGCCACTTTCCCCCAACATGCTGTCTGATGTGCAAGCCATGCACGATGATCCACTAGGATACAGAAAACAATAACAGAGGCTTTATTTATACTCACCCATATGTAAAAATGTGGAAGATACAAAGCCTTCCCATCCTGTGAGGTATGTGACATGCCGTGCATGATTTGGCACCTGCAATGTGCTCTGTTCTTTGAGCTTGGGCTGAGTCATGAGGAAGCCCATAACGTGGAGGGGGGGAAAGTAGCACCATTTTCCTCCCTTCCCTTTCACAGGACTACGACATACTCTGGTTTATATCTGCCCATTCAATATTTTTCAACTTGCAAGTTATATTTTGTAACTTCATCTTGCCTTCATGACGTGCACACGTAGCTTCACAGTCAGGGTCAGAAAACAGATTAAAGGCAAAGACAATGGACAGAACAAAACACAGAGCAAGGAACAAAGAACAAGCTGACGTGAAGAAAGGAGCTGTGACAGTTTAGGAAGCACTGAGGAAACAAGAAATCGCCTGGCGAAACAGAACAGGAATGGGCGAGAACATGCATAGTCCAGACGATTGAATCAGGGCTGTAGAGACTCCATTTGAGATATCATCTACTAATTCAGAATAAAAGAGCAAAGAAATTACAACGAATGGGAAGAGCAAAGAATGAGCACTTCATAACAGCAAATCCCGCGGAAAACATTTAAACTCACTATTAATAGCTTTAAACTAAAATAAGGTGTTATTTTTGACTTATCAAGTTAGCAAAGCTAAAATAAAGATATCTAGTTTTAGGCTCAGTGCCCATAGCTCAGTGATTACGGCCGGCGGGTTTGAACCCGACCCAGGCCAACAACGATGACAACTGCAACCAAAAATAGCCGGGCGTGTGGTGGGCACCTGTAGTCCCAGCTACTTGAGAGGTTGAGGCAGGAGAATTGCTTAAGCCCAGGAGTTTGAGGTTGCTGTGAGGTGCGTCGCCAAGGCACTCTACCCAGGACGACAAAGTGTGACTGTCACAAAAAAAAAAAAAAGAAAAGAAAAGAAAAGAAAAATCTACTTTTAGTAAGGAAAAGACAACCAGAAATCTAACATAGAGTTTCATTTAGTATATATTGTTTTTTAAAATCCTTAGCAGGTAAACCAAGCATTGCAAAGCTTCTGTATTCCCTGGCTTAGCAAATCCAGTTGAAAGAATTTATCTTAGGATAGAATCAAGGACACACATTAAAGTAAAATCTCAGTCTGTTAGTCTCGATTTCTAATATTTGGGAGCTAGTTAAATAAATCATGATAGACTCTACAACTGGATACTTTGCATTTGAGGCAGATTAAAGATGGCTATAAGTTCCTCACACTTCTTTTGTTAGGAAGGAATTCCTTTCACCTTGATCGTGGGCTGGCTTTCATGACTTGCTTGGCCCATAAAATGAGGCAAATGTAAATGTGGCGAAAGTAACGTTACCAGACTTCTGAGCCTTGGCCTTGGTCTCTTAAGAACCCTTGTTTTGGGAGCCCGACTGCAGTAAGTTGATGTACCCTGAGGTTACAGCGCTGCACATCCTGTGTGGACCGGCAGGCCAGGATGTTTAAGTCACTGGCTTGTCCATTCATCCCAGGGGAGGCCACAAATGTCATGCAACAGAAAAAGCCGCCCCTACCAGGCCTTCCCAAATTGCCGGTGAATGAGCAAAAGGAATGGTTGTTTTAAGTCACTCATTTTAGAGTGGTTTGTAATATAGCAACAAATAACAAGAACCCAATTGGGTATCTATAATTTTTTTTTAAGTGTTACATTAGCTCTGAGACAGGCAGTAGGAAATAGTTGTAAGTACTGCAAAGAAATTGTTCAACGGAGCTCAACGGGCCCCAGGGTAAGGATTTGAAAAATAGTGAAAAATATGTTTTTAAATGTGGAAAACAATTGGGACCTATTTTACACAGTATCAGAAAGTTTAACAATCTATTGATAAAGTTAATTTGAAAAATAGAGAGGGGAACATTCCAGGCAAATACAAACAAATAAACTCAGATAGATTTAAGGGTACACTTTGTAGAGCTTCTGACTATGTACTGGCGATGCCTTATAGACCCTTCCAGTTAAACTATAAGGGTTTTAGGAATATTAACATTCTTCAACATCCACAAGGTAGCCTAAGTTAGAAAAGGTCCCATCTTAGAAAGAAATATTTATCATGCTGTGGATTATAAATTGATCCATTAGAGACTCAGGTAAGGAGGCAGAAAATGCATCTCTATTCTTTGGACAGAAGTTGGTACAATTTGCATATAGTAAAAATTCTTACACAAACTTTGAAGATAGTACATGTTCTATTTGTGTGTGTAATCACCTGTAACATGCAAACATACCCTCATGCTGTCTTCTTGCAAACAGTAGATTAATATATCTTATTAATCTTATGTCTTTTCTACCATGGAAGAGACATTGTATGTTAAAGGACAGGAATTATTAGACCTAAATTTTCAAATCTTAAACTTAAAAAGGTACATTTTATCAAGAGCGTTGTAGACAAATCTACATGGAAGACAGAAGGTAACAGAACTATTACTTAGTGAAGTGGAATCACAGTATAAGGACCTGGTTTTATTTTCTTGTGCCTACATTTCTGGCAACAGATAAAAGTTCTTGGTTCAAGGTACTCATCACAATGGACCCTATAAAGACACCTGTCAACCTTTGCCTCTCTAATGCTCTTCTTCCTTGTTTTTTATTTTATTTTATTTTATTTTATTTTGATTTGTATTCCTTCTGGTAGACACATGATTTTCTTCAGCTATACTGAAACCACTTGTTAAATTCCACCAACTGTCATCCTGTCCTGTACAGCAGCTCCCCATCATCCATGGGGCATATGTTCCAAGACCCCTGGTGGATGCCTGAAGCCGTGCACAGTATCAAACCCTATATATACTACGTTTTCTTTTCCCTATACATGCATACCTATAAGTAAAGTTTAATTTATGAATTAGGACAGTAAGAGATTAACAACAGTAATTAATTATAAAATACACTTACACAAAAATACTATAGTATTTATGCATGTGGTTTCTCCATTTCTTTCTTTCTCAAAATGTCTTATTGAGGCTCAGTGCCTGTGGCTCAAGCAGCTAAGGCTCCAGCCACGTACACCTGAGCTGGCGGGTTCCAATCCAGCCCAGGCCCACCAAACAACAATGGCAGCTGCAACCAAAAAATGGTTGGGCGTTGTGGCGGGCGCCTGTAGTCCCAGCTACTTGGGAGGCGGAGGCAGGAGACTCGCTTGAGCCCAGGAATTGGAGGTTGCTGTGAGCTGTGATGCCACAGTGCTCTATCCAGGGTGACAGCTTGAGGCTCTGTCTCAAAAAAAAAAAATTTTCTTATTGCCTTCTTGTGATCTGTCGGCACAATAACAGAGGTAGCTCCTAAGGGACTAAGGAATCCACCATGTGCTGTTGCACAGACAGCACGATGTGCCTGACACAAGGCAGGAGTCCAGGCCAGGCCTGGATGGGCAGGACAGCAAGAGATCTCCTCACAGTACTCACAACGGTGAATAATTTAAAATTTATAAATTGTTTATCTCTGGAAGGCACAGGAAGCAAAATGGTGACTGAGGAAGGCCCATCGCACACCATTCTTTCTCCTCCAAGTGGTTTTAAATATTCTTGATCCCACACCTTACGGATGGATTTTCGGCTTTAGAGATCAATGTGCTGGCTCCGATTTCTCACACCCAGACAGTGACTAATAAAGGAAAGAACAGAACCACCACTATGATCACCAAAGTGAATTCAGAGATTTTCCAGACAAGAGAACACACACCAAAGAAAAAAATTCAATGGGTAAATTCCCGAGGGAAAAACTTCAGGGAGCTTTATGAGTTAGGAAAGCCATGACAATGCGTGGTGGTTATGCTAATCAAGACTTAATGTTTGCTTTCTGAAGAATGCATAAGTCTATATAAGGCTAGCTAAAAACAAGTCCATTTTTCTCTGCTCAGGAAGGTCTTCAGTTGTACCCAGTAAAAGTCAGATATTCTGGGGTCATTCGAAGTCTCACTCATTTATCAGCTGTGACTGGTAAATGCTTCATGTTCATGATAGCAAAAATTTTAGTTGATTACAGCAAGTTGTGGTAAAACATAGCACGTGGTCGGTCTATCATGGGCAATTACCACTTTAATTGAAAATAGAATCTCATCGCTACCATTGTTTACTACCTATAATAATTGTGTCCAGTGTTTATGGTTCATCCTAGTAAGACGCTTGAGAGCTGATTTGTACTTACATATCTTACATCACCTCTAGCACAGTGCTTGGGACATAGTAGATACTCAATACAGTTTTGTTGAATTAATGAAGATTTAAATGAAGCAAATCTTTACCTTGCTGTTTTTTGTTTCATCAAGATTAATGTATATGTATTATAAATACATAATACTAAAAGGCTCATCCTTTTCCAGAGTGAAGAATGGCATCAAGTTTCTCCACTAACATAGGCACCACGGTTAGTTGCAAAATTATCCCTAATTATCATTTCCTGAAAACTGGTAAGTTAACAATGCCTTTACATTTTAACATGAGCAGTCGTCTTCTCTTTGTGTAACTGCAGGCAATTTATGTACCTTCTGTGCAATTTTCTCATCAATAAAATGACATTATTGGACTATGGGATATACTATATAAAACACTTCTATATCACTGAAATACTCAAAGTGTACCTCAAAATGTTTACATTCGTAATGTGGCCAAAACCGAAGCTTTAAATGGGAGAGTATTTAAAGCAAAGCTGTGAAGCAAAGCTGTTTGATATACTGCCTGAATGTGCCAACATTTTCTGCTAACATATTTCAAGCAAAATTAAATTTACTGCAGTCTATAGGGATAATTTCAGCAAATTTCTAGATTTTTTGTTGTTACAGTTTTCCTCTTTTTCATGTTCTTATTGCAACTTAAAAAATGTTTATTTCTCATATTCTTTATTCAAACTATGACAATTCCCTTCCTATGAGCAAAAATTAATCCCACAACTGCCAAAGAGAAATGAGCACGTGAGGAAATGGTGCTTCCTAAGATCACTCACTTTCACGTTATCAATACTAATGTGAGGTATTTAATGAATCTGAAACTAATGATAAAGATTAGAGAACTCAGAAGAGAAAAAAAAATTGGCACTATGCAAATAGTGATTCCCATAAAAAGAATATAAAATGTCAGAGAAGCAAAATATAAAGCAGGTAAGAAGTAGATGCTAATGTTTTCAAAAAGACAAAGGAAGTCACAGGAAAACTAATTTCCTTAAGGGACAAATATCTATTTTTCTTGGCATTTGTACACTTGCAAATATATTCTCTTATTTATGAAACCTTTAATCCTTTTAATGAACATTTATTCATTATACTTACAGGTACAGTTATTTTTTATTTACAACTTTTAAGTCATCCTGCCTTTTCCATTTAGGATAATCATACAAAGTTTTCTATTAAGAAAAATCACTTACATAAAGAAGGTGAGTTAATTTAAAGAAAAATAGTAAGTATCTAGTAGTGATATGGTATGAAGATGGACAAAGATTCTCTCCTTGACCAAACTCTCCTCACGTTCCTCTGAGGCCTCTTCTCAAAACCTCAAAAACTACAGACTCTTTGCACAAGTGATTTCGTTCTAACAGCTCAAGGCTGCATCTTTAAGATGACATGTGGAGTTATCCGGGGCTCCTTTCTCTCCATCTACTCCAGATTAGCTCTGTTCATTCTGTGTCCAAAACGTGGACCCAGCGCCTCTTCATGCCCCGGCTGGATTCATCCAGGACTGTGTTGTCTCTCACTTAGGTTAGCAAAACAGAAAACAGTCTTCCCTTTCTCACTCTCACCACCTCCTTTCATTTCCTTTTCAGGGTACTCTTACAAACCATTGTCAGAATAAGGTTTCTAAGCAAAAAAATATGTTAAGTTATTTCCTTTCTTACAATGGCTTCTGCATAAAACAATGGTGAACTAAACGCTAAGTAGCAAGCTCCTTTACTGTTCTGTCCATTTATAACTCCTGCCGATCTTCTCCTCTTCTACCCCCAGCACTTCTATTTTGTGATATAAAATATTTATAAAATCCTAATTTATATCCAAAATGTTAGATATAAAAGTCTTTTAAAAAATCACAGAAGAATTTAAAAACTGGCTGGAAAAAAAAAACAAAAATGAATTGCAGGCTGCGTTTTACACTGCCGACACACGGTGGCGCCATTTAGCCACCTCACAGCCATACGAACAATTCTTTGTTAACTTCTTGATGAATATCTGTGAAATTGTGCTTGTGCTTTTCAGGACTGTTGTGATGTTATTTTAAATATTTATTAATAGTATTACCAGTGCTTATCTCGGCGGTTTTTAATCTGCTTTGGTCAGTGGTCCTGCAGTGCCAGATTCTCCTTTTTTTTTTTTAAACCCTTTCTTTTTTTGTTTTCCAAAATGAAGCAGGGAATATTTTTCCAATTCTGCCAAATCTTTTAATCTTTTCACTCCTCACAACTTTTTAATACTGAAACTAAGCATAAGTGTTACCTAGGTTTTTGTTTTATAACCCACCTACTCTGTTAGTCCAACGCTGATTTTGGTGGTATTCAGATGCATCAGTTTCAGGGCTCTTTTAGTGCTGGGCAGGTAATGAAAGGACCAGAAACAGCCAATTCTAAGAGTAACGTGAATTCGTCGTCAACAACAAACCCTGTTAAAATTGTATTTATGTTTAAGTTCATTTACTTGTTCATCGTAGATCTTTTCCAGTCAGATTCACCCTTGGAGTTTTGCAATGGTACTGGAAGTTGTATTATGTTTATATTAAGTGGTAGAAATTTTCACTCCCACTGAAAACTAATGCTGTTTTGCCCCCTTGAAACATGGTGTCTCGAGTCACCCTTTTGTTTTCCTGATTTCAGAGAAATATTTCCCCATAAGAGGAAAACAACAGAACAAGTGCTGTGATGAATGGTAACTGACCCTGTTCAGTTGCAGGCTGTAAGGCCTGGTGGAGAAACTCCGAAGAGCAGAGCTGAGTTAAACCACCAGGAGCAACTCAGCCCAGCACGTTGCTGCATAAGCTGGAATTGGGCCTGGTGCTGTCAGATATTTTGATCTGTATAAGGAGATAGAAATATGAACATTATGAACTATTTAATTTTAAAATATTGGTTCGGGTGCACTGCCAGGACAATAGTTTGCTATTTTTGATCCACATTATAAGCAGTTTAGGACAGGGGTTTGTTCATTACTGTTCTCTGTGTCTGAAACAGCTCCTCTCACTTAATGAGTTGTCAATAAACCTGAATGAAAGAGTGAAGAAATGGACACTGTCCTCAAAAAAGTTATTAGGGATAAAAAAATAGTATTACTAGTGCTAACATTGCCTCACAATACCAATAACTGTGAAACAGAATTTAGAAGTTAGTATTTATATGTGATATTTTTTATTGGTTACACCTTCAGTTATGGGCTAAATTGTTTCCTCTGCTTTAAATCCAAACCCCCAGTTCTTCAGAACATGACTGTATTTGGAGTTTGGGTTAGTAAAGAAGAAATTAAGTTAAAATGAGGTCATTGGGAAGGACCCAAATCAAATAACTGCTGTCAATATGTAACAGAGACAATGGTCTGAAAAAGGGTAAAAGTGTTTTCTGTCTCTTTAAAACTCCCTTATCCTTTGTGAGAACTAAAACCTGCATTCCTGCCTCAGGCCAGTTGTCTCTGTTCTTTGTACTGCTGTTGGCTCAACGCTGTCTGGTCTGAGGTACCCAAGGTTGGAGGTTTGGAGAGGTGAAGGTCACCAGATTGTCTTCACCAGAGATGGGAGATGTGATCAACCAGAAAAATCAACTGCCATTCTCCTAATTTGCCACAACATTAATAAACTCCTCTCTCTTTTCTTCAACCACTTGTTCCAGTTCCTCTGATGTGGCCTAGGGACAAGTGCCAAGCTTTCAGTAACACAGTAAGAGAATTAGGTCACAGCCATGCGAAGAAGGAGACCATATGAGGACCAGGGAGGAGGCAGAGAGAGAGCTACAAGGCAAGGAGAGAGGTTTTTGCGTTGCAGGAGCCAACTGTGCTGTCCCCTTGACCTCAGAATTTTAGCTTCCGGAAGCGTGAGCAAATAAATATCCGTCTTTAACCACTCAGTCTGTGGCACTTTGTTATGGCAGCTCTTGCAAACTAAGATACCTTTCATTAAGTTTAAAAACATAAATGCCATACAATAGCTGTGATTAATACACTATATGGGAATTTAATCTCATTTCACTTTCAGGGGGAAATAAGTCTCAATATGAGTTTTTAAATTATTTGAACTCTTCAGAAAACGTTGCCTCAAATAAAATACCACTGTTTAAACGTTAGTGGTGTTCCTATGACAATCATTAACTCAACATCTATTCAGTTCCCACTCATTCCTACTCCTGGCTCAGCAGGAGTTGAATGGAGTGGTGGAGGGTGCAAGCTCTACACCCCCACTGCTTTGACTCACAGTCCACTTCACCACCAACTGTGTGACCCTGGGCAGTTACTTAAAAAGCGTGGGGTCCATTTTTATCAGCTATCTGTACAGCAGGGATCAGAGCACCTTGCACTAGAGGTTTCTGCAAGGATTCAATGAATCGATATATACGAAATATGCAGAACAGCACCAGGAAGAGAAAATGTTTCGTGCTGTTGATTGTTCCCCTGTGCATTAAAGCCCCGAATATCTCCCTGGGGGAAAGACGACTTTCCTTCAGAAGAAAAGATATTTCTTTGAAGGGTCAGTGGCTGCATCTCTCATTCTAATCAAGGGGCATAACAAATAAATTTGTGCTGTCAAAAATGTTGCAGAGATGAGCTTTGGCTTCCAACAATCTGCATTTAAATGTGCATGTACAGATTTTTCTTTTTAACTATTAGGCAATTTTAGACAATTTACCTATTTTTTTTTTTTTTTTTTTTTTTAGTTTCCACAGCTTCAGTCATGAAATATAAAATGTCTGATTTAAAATCAAAAGTTTAGTTGTCTTTCAAACAATTAATCAAAGTATGCAATTAAACTGTCAACACAGTTTTGCCATGTTAACGATAGCTTGTTTACGGCAACAGGGAAGAAGCCTAGCAAGAGTGGTGATGAGATTGCAAAAGGCATTTTCCAGAGCTTGCTGTGAACTGAATATTTTTCTTTATCAGAAGCGTCCCAAAGCCTGGAGGAACTGGTAGTCAGTTGGTGCAAGGTCTGGTGGATGCAGCAGATGACAGTTTCCAAGCCCAGCAGTATTGTCTACGTGACACGTGTTTTCCGAGAGGGTTGCTAATTCATGCGTAGGTTGAACCGGACACCCTTCTACTATAGCTCTCAGCTCATCATTAACCACCTTGGTCTCATGTCGCCCACCTGTTTCATTTTCAAGATTAAAATCATCAGAATGGGACTTCTCAAAACCATCCCTGTGCTGTGTTAGCCACATCCCTCCGAAATACTTTGTTGATATTTCAAGCTGCCAGTGCTGCATTGATTCAAAGAAAACCTCATATTTGAAAATAACAAAGCTTTGATTTATCCATGGTTTCACCAAAATTGCTCTAAAATTCCAAAATATAATTACAGGCCAAAACTTGCATTTTAAAGAATGAGGATAGACCTTCACAATAAGTGTCAAAGTGAAAAACATCAGAGCGTCAACTGTCAAACTCAGTACTTAAGGAAATCGGGCATTTTGTAACCTATTAACTGACGTGATGGTGCTCAGTATTTTTCCAATGATTATAATTTTTCATTTGTAGGTTGGAGAATATAATGTCAGCTTTGTAAATTATTGCAGTATTTCTAAAGTGTGGAACTAATACTTTGGAGGCACCAACATAATTTTAAGTGAGACTCCAATTTAAGAACACATTCAGAAAAAGTTCTTCATTCGACTTTATTTCAGTAATTTTGTTTAAATCAAGGAAAAAGATCGCAGTGTTATGCCTATATTTTAAAATTCTCTTTCAATGCTTGCTATTCTCCCTTTTCGTCAAGAAAAACTGAACCTAAAACTGAATCCCGTTTTTGTTCATAAAAATTATATTTACTGTTACTAACATTTTTTATTTATGACATGCTATTGTGTTTTTTAAAGGCAATCATACACAGTTTTCTTTTAAAACAAATTTATTTACATATAATAGATAAATTAGCTTAAAGAAAAATATTAAGTATTATAATTGCTGTTTGAGGATTTACAAAGATACTCTCATTGACCGAACTCTAGACAGGTTCCTTTGAGCCCTCTTCTTGAATAGGGCTTAACCTCAGCCTACAAAGACCACAGGACTCTCAGCAGAAATTACTTCATTCACACTCTCCCCTCATCCACTCATCCTCCCATACACACACCAGAAGACTTGAACAGACATTTAGTTTCTCACAGTTCAAAGTTGCATCCCTAAAATGATGACTCCAGCTGCCTCACGTTCCTGAGAACCCTCAGGGCTGCCAAAATAATGTGTATGTTCCAGTCAACAACTGAATTTAGAGCCCTTATGTCCTAGTTAGGTAGGTGCCTAACTTTCTTTAGCACTAGTTAACAAAGATGGATTTCAATGGATGAACACCCACCTAGAAAGACTTCAAACGGATCAACCCCCACCCCCCACCTCTACTTGTTGTAAATTTCCGCTTCCCTACTCAGGTCAAGGCCAATTGTTCCCTCCCCATTCTCCCTTTAAGATGCAAAGTCACCTCTGCACAAATTCAAGTGGAATTTAGTTCATTATGGACCCTCTTCCTTATTGCAATAACATTACTATTTTAAATCTGCCTTAAACACATTATAACTAGTGTTTAGCTTTATTTTTAACAAGATGTGGTGAAAATGAATGAAGATAATATACAGATTATTAAACTCTGAGCAACGCTGGACTATTGTTAAAGTAAGTAAACTCATTCTCTGACAAATGTGGCAGAATTAGTGATGGATCAAGTATTGTTTCAATTCATAATAGTTTCAACAAAGAACTGAGCTTGCCACAAAATTATTGATTCTAAGGATTCTCTAAAATAATGAAACTGACAAAAGTTTTGGAAATAGCATAAGGATTATGCTTTCAATCACTACTGTGAACTGAACACAGCTGTCATATCCGTCCTCTGCACCGAAGTCTGGATATTCCAGAAAAGGCCAAAGGAAACAGAGGGCGACAAACCCTGGACGCCACCCGGGTCTCATTCTCACTTCACCAGTGCTCCTCTGATTTAAGCTCCGCCACTGAGATGTGGAGCATGTAGACAACCACACTTCTTAAGCTCCACTGCTACTCTGCCATCAGGTAGGAGGCCAAGTCCCAACGCCGCGAACAGAAGGGTCGCTCCGTTCCGTGACTTCCGGTTCTCTCCCGGGGCGTCGCAGGCTCAGGCCCAGCGGCCGGGCCGCCCCCGGCTCCCCGCGCCCCAGCGGCGGCCTGGACTCCCCCCGGGTCCGCGGACACCGACAGGACCAGGCGTCAGCGCAGCAGTGAGACGAGAAGACGCCAAGCCGAGGAACCGACCCTCGGCTCCAACGGCATCGGCCGGACTCGGGAAGTCATCGACAGGTTCCGCTCAGTTTACGGCCGCAAAACTTAGCGCGCAGACGCGCTGACGTCCTGCGGCCCCCGACGTGCTTACGTCAGTGAGAAGCGCCGCGTCGCGGGGGAGTCAACGGAGCCGCTGGTTGGACAGACGTCTTCAGCTCAGGATCTTCTCCGCCTTCGCGGGCCCGTTCCAGTCTCGGCGGCGGGGCCCTGGGGAGGCCGGGGGCTATGTCACTCTTGCCGCAGGGCCCTTTCCTGAGCCTGTGGGTCCTCGTGGGGCGGCGCTGGCGGCGCGGACTGGCCCTCGCGCCGTGGGCCGCAGGGGCCGCGCCTCGGCGCCTTCCGGGCCCGGGCTCCGGGGCCCCCGGCAGGTTCTGCAGCTGCGCGGACCTCCAGGTGACTCCGCCTCGTCCCCAGGGCCCGGGTGACCCTGAGCCGCGCAGGGCTCCGGGGCTCAGCGAGCCCACGTGAAGCCGAGGTGGGGGTCGCACCACGGGGCTCGGGCGGCGCGGAGAGCGCGGAGAGCCCCTCTGCACAGCTCACTTACCTTCCTGGCTTTCTAATCGGTGTTGTCAGCCGACTCGTTGCGGTTGTGACACTAGGCTCTGGTCGTAGCGCTTTAATTTCCCTAAAAGCCTAGCGGGGAAGCGGCTGGTGCACAGCCTTCATTTTCCTGCGGCCTAGGAGCTCCGTGACCCGGGCAGGTCACTCGGTGACCCTGCTGCTTCCTTGATGGAGACGAATCAAACGTGCAGGGGCTCGTGCGATGTGAGGCGCGGAACTTGTTAGATCGACACCCAGGATGCAAGAAGTGCTGGTTATTGTTTAGCTTCTCGTTGTTTTATTATTTTCCTTCAGCCAGAAGAAACCTGTGTAATTGTTGAGTCAGTGTTCTTGCGGTTGCAGAAGGTGAGGGTGCAGCACCTCTTAAAACTACGTAACTGTGAAGAGAGACACGTAGTTGGGCATAAAAGTGAAGTGTTCGGATGCAAGCTATAAGTAGGTGGAAAAATAAGACTTTATTATAGTTAATCAACTTTCTCATAGGCCTGTGGCTTTAAAAAGGCGTTTGTATTGCAATGCGAACTTCTTAAAGATGGTATAGTTTTGAATACCTTTAGAATTGAAGGGCAAAAAAATGAGAACATCTACAGAACAGACATCAGGATGACTTTGAGTTTTTCTCTTTTACAGAATATCTTTAAGATATAAATATACTGTTTTTGTCTGCTTTATATTGGGGCAGTTATAAAAAGAAAACTATATTCCATTGTTAATTTCATGTTTATGCAGATTAGCGGATGTCCCAAAAGTAACCCCGGGAAATGGGAATTTATATTTAAATGTGTTTACAAAATACGTAGGGAAAATGGGAATTTATAGCTAAATGTATTTACAAAATGTTTGTTTAAAATTTTATAAAATGTTTACAAAATATTCCTTGTGTTGGCCACCTTTTGTAAAATTTTGTAATGAGTATTTTGTAAATAAGGGTCCCTTTGTTTTTTAAACTACAATTTTCCCATTTTCCCTATGTATGGCAACTTTAGAAATGCCTTTTCGGACACCCTATATATGACTGTAGATTTGATTGGATGAAATGTTTAGAGTACATTAGAACTGGTATATTTTACTTGAATAGCAATTTCCACTAGTTAGTGATATTTCAGTAAAATGTTAAGATGTGTACATTAAAACCCAGGAGTTTCACTTTAAAATATTTAAAAGTTTTAAGTGATCAACACCTTTTTTTCTCTCCAGAGAAGTTGCACAGTAACAAATTGTATCGAAATTAAAAGTTTGAAGGCTTTATTTGGAACATAGATTTTTAAATAGATTTGATTCCTGATCAAATGTGGGGCAGTTTCCTCTCGTTTTTCAGTTTTCCTGTTGTTTCTTTTCCTTAGGAGATTTTGCTGGACATGGCATTCTCAGGGCTGAGTACCTTATGTTCTCCATTCATGAAAATAAATTCAGTTCCTTCCAGAGCGGCTCTAAAAGTGATGGAAATACTAAGGGATTATTTAGCTATATGGGCACCTTTGATGATTAAACTGATGTGTTTGATGAGTGCTCTTAATATATTCTTTGTAGTGTGAGCTTAGACATCCATACCTTAGTAGTCAAAATAATCATATAAGCAATATAAATAAAATTGTTTAAGGAAAATTAAAGAATTAGTATAATTTTATACAAAATTTATACTTCTAAATGTGATATTTTTCTGACACCTCTTTTTTCTTTTTTTTTTTTTAGGAAAAACTTGACATGTCTAGATTTTCTGTTGAAAATATCAGAAATTTTAGTATTATTGCACATGTGGATCATGGCAAAAGTACTTTAGCAGACAGACTCCTAGAACTAACAGGTATTTTCATTTTATATTATATACTTAATCAATAGCTGTAAGTACATGGGGGTTACTTTTTCCATGCTGTGTTAAATGGTGATTTTAATCTTTCATGTAATACTTTCAATTTTAAAGTCTGAAGAAATAGCAATGTGTTTCTTTTATAGGGACAATTGACAAAACAAAGAATAATAAGCAGGTTCTTGATAAATTGCAAGTGGAACGAGAAAGAGGAATCACTGTTAAAGCACAGACAGCTTCTCTTTTTTACAGTTGGAAAGGAAAGCAGTACCTTTTAAATCTCATTGATACACCGGTAAGTTTAATATTAATTCTGCATGTATTGTTAACATCAACCTTGTGTTAATAGTGCAAACAAAATCCTTAATTTTTGAAATGAATCTAAACATCTGCCTTTGATTTTTGTTTTCTCACTGTTCTTGTGTTAGTGTAAATTGTTTATTTCAAAAGTGGAGGCTTAATAAAAGGAAACCTATACATGTATTTAATAACTTTTTATTGAGTAGAGTCAGTAGATTTACCTCAGTGAGCCTTCTCAAAAAATTATAGGTAACATTCAGAGGTTCCCCTGTTTTTGTTTCTCAGGGCCATGTTGATTTTAGTTATGAAGTATCCAGGTCACTTTCTGCTTGCCAGGGCGTTCTACTTGTGGTTGATGCAAATGAGGTAGGCATTTTTCATTTTATATGTTCTGACATGTTACATGATATGTCTACTTGATTGTTTCAAGAGGTTTTCCGCAAATGTGTTTTGCAAATAGAATTTTTGTATTTGGAAAAACTAGATTATATTATGCAAATTCATAAACTTTGATTTTGTCAACCTGAAATTTTATTATAAGAAAGCATTTTGTGGAATTAACTGTTTGTCTTTTAATTTTTTAAGCTGATCAGAGGAATTGTTCAAGATTGTATATTTTTGTGTGTCGGTATATCCTGTGAAGCCCCCATCCCCAATTCTAGTGGTTTTTAATCTGAGGTTTCCATATCAGAGCTTAGAAATAAAATCTTTAGTTTTTAGATCATTTTAGGTTATTTTAAGGCAATAATTGGAAAGTTTTAAGTTTAAAAAAAAGCAAATAACATGATCAAGTTCTTTCATGCTCTAAACCGTAAAAACATATTCAGCAAATGACCAAATGACCATGTCAGAGCTATGATACAGTAAACTTTTGATGTATCTCAGTTTCTGTTTTTTTTTTTTTTTTTTGAGATAATTTTACTTTGTTGTGTTGGGTAGAGTGTGGTGGCATCAAAGCTCACCTGATCCTCAAATGATCAAATGATCCTCTTGCCCCAGCCTCCTTAGTAGCTGGGACTACAGCATCCACATCGCCCCTCTATTTATTTATTTATTTAGAGACAGAGTCTCACTATGTTGCCCTCTGTAGAGTGCAGTGGCATCACAGCTCACAGCAACCTCTAACTATTAGGCTTAAGCGATTCTCTGTCTCAGCCTCCTGAACAGCCACCCAGCTATTTTTTATAGAGATGGGGTCTCATTTGGCCTCCCATTGGTCTGGAACTCTTGAGCTCAAGTGATCCACCCACCTCAGCCTCCCAGAGTGCCAGGATTATAGGCGTGAGCCACTGCACCTGGCCTATATCTGTTTCTCACAAACCTTCATTCAAAACCCAAAGGTTATGTTGTTGTGGTGGTGAGCATTGCTTGATCCTGGGAGGCAGAGTCACGCTGTACCGTATGTATATGGTACAGATTGGTCTTTACGAATTATGTTACGCGACTGTACCTTCTAGTAGTCTTTAAGGTCCTTGAGTGTCCATGTTTATATTTGTGTTTTCAATGCCTGATATAGGTCTAGGCATAGAAAAGGCCCTCCAAAAAATGCATCCTGAACTGAAAGAAATTATCACAGGGAACGACCCAGAGGCTTGAAGTACCAGATACTGGGGCTTGTTTGCGCTGTGCCTCCACTCGAGGCTTCCTGTCTCAAACTCAGTACTGAGTGTCTCCGGGGCCACCCTGCTGATGTGTTTATGGCTTTACCATCAACCATCTTTGTTTTGATCCCCAAGTTATGGGATAGAAGAAAAAGTATGAGGAGCAGATATGTGGCATTCTGTTTAATTTTATTACAACACTAGAGTGATGTAGGATCTAGGTTTGGATGAAGATATGTGGAATGGTCTTGAATTACAAGTTTTATGATAGGCACAGAATGGTTATCATCTCAGTGTCCTGTGTCTTGGTATTTCCAGGGTATTCAAGCCCAAACTGTGGCAAACTTCTTTCTTGCCTTTGAAGCACAGCTATCAGTAATTCCAGTTATAAACAAGGTAAGTATAATGAGACAGCAGTGCTGTTTGAGTATTTTACTTTCTACAAGTTTATTGTTTTATATTTAGTATTTTAATATCAGGGAAGTATGAGGTATGTTTAATATCAGATGTATTTAGTAAATATGTTGGTGGGATTTATTTCTTTGAATTGCATGTAACAAGAGTTGCAACTGACACCTCTATGCCTTTATGATAGTCTCCTGGATTACATAGGGTAATGGAAGGCCAATCCTATAAGAAAGGGATGCAAGGCAGACAACTTGTCTGTCACAAAAAATTGTGCACAGGAAAAAGAACATATGATATGGAGGAAACTATAGCACATGAAATGTAACAGTTCCGTGTTAAACTGAGCTCTGTCTACAAACTTCCATTTTATGTTTTAAAACTAATAGATTAAGAATGTTAATTTTAAAATCCTCATTGAGATAAATTTAAAAGAGGTAAGAGCATAGTTGAGAATGTTTGTCAGGCTTGTGTTAGATTTACCTTAATTTTTAAATCAGTACACATGGTGCTGTTAAATTATTATTGAATTTTTCTCCCCTGAGTAGCTAACTGCTGAAGTTTTTTACATGTTCTGCTCTCTAGTATTTTTCAGCAGTCATGCTTATTAAATTACATTGCTCATATACAGATAATTTTAATACTTTTAGAAAAATCATAGAAATTGGTGGGACCGTATCTATAGTGCATTGAATGTCTTTAACACAATAACTAAGAAAATGCGGTAAAAGCTATGTTAACCAGTTTGATGAAAATATTTCAAATTGTATATAAAACCAGCGCATTGTACCCCATAATTGCATTAATATACATAGCTAGAGGGGTCAGTTAGGGTAAAACAGATATATACTTGTAATTTTTATTATATTAACACATAATGGATTTTGTTTTTAAAGATAGATTTGAAGAATGCTGATCCTGAAAGGGTGGAAAAAGAAATTGAAAAAGTGTTTGATATCCCAAGTGATGAATGTATTAAGGTAAAATAACTTTATTTGAAAATTTTATACTTTTTTTAAATGAAATTTTGTGGTGTTTGATAAACCACGCACTGTATAGTTTTTTCATGGCTTTGTGAAGTTCTTTAACTACTATTTCATTTGCTCCTCAAAAGAAATCCTTTTTTTTTTTTTTGAGACAGAGCCTCAAGCTGTCACCCTGGATAGAGTACCATGGCATCACAGCTCATAGCAACCTCCAATTCCTGGGCTCAATCAAGTCTCTTGCCTCCGCCTCCCAAGTAGCTGGGACTACAGGCGCCCGCCACAACGCCCGGCCATTTTTTGGTTGCAGCCGTCATTGTTGTTTGGCGGGTCCTGGGGCTGGATTCGAACCCGCCAGCTCAGGTGTACGTGGCTGGTGCCTTAGCCCGTTGAGCTACAGGCGCCAAGCCTAAAGTCTTTATCTTTTTATAGAATAATATTCCATGGTATACATATACCACTGTTCAGGAAATTCATTCAGGAAAAATTTTCTTGATACCATTTTTTTTCACTTTTTAAATGTTAAGGCATATGAATATATTGCCTATTAAAACAGTATTATTAAATTTAAAAATAAATACTACATCAATTCAGGCAATAAATTATAGGGACCTACATGTAATTAGCAGTAGTGGTCTTGACAAATTTGAACATTCATGGTACTTTCTATAGAGAATCAAGGCCAGATTGGACTATACTGCAGGATATCCTAATAGAGTTTAAATTATGGCTATCACGCATGAAATGAAGATACAGATA